>JAJPUD010012871.1:0-29251 GCA_023553655.1 Myrmecobius fasciatus
AGGATTTCAAGTTTGGTATTTGATTGGGGGTTTTTTATTTGTTCTTTCTCTAGCTTTTTTAGTTGCAAGCCTAATTCATTGATTTTCTCTTTTTCTATTTTATGCAAATAAGATAATTCTTAAAGATCTTTTCTTCTAATGGGAGGAAACAACGTGCAAATGATTATATATCTTGTTTATATGAGTATATATATATATATGTATATATATATATATATGTGTGTATACATGTTATCATAATTACATCTTATAATTTTTTTCATATATACCATACATGTGTATGATATACATATATATATATATTTATAATTGCAAACAATTAACAGAAGAAAGGCACAAACTAGGAGAATCAGAAAAGAATTCCTGTAAAGTTCAGATTTTTAACCAAGGTGTATAGGAAGCCAGAAAAGTCAGGAGTCACACATGAGGAGAGAAAAGATTCCAGGTATAAAAGATAGTCAGTAAAAATACCCTGAGTAGGGAAATAAAGTTTTTTGTTGCTGTTGTACATTTGTTCTTGAAGAAAAACAGGGAGGCCAGTGTGGTAAATTGTAGTGTATGTGGGGAATACTGGAGTTATGATTAAGGAATAAGAAGACTGAACAGGTGATGAAGAACTTTGAATCCTAGAAACAATAGGGAGTCCTTGGCATTTATTTAATTGTGTGTGTGTGTGTGCACGTGTGCGTGTGTTTGAGAGAAAGAGTCAGAGACAGAGAAAGAAACAGAGAGAGGCAGACAGACAGACAGGAACAGAGAGAGAAACAGAAAAAGAAATTTTCAGGCCTATACTTTAGGAAGATGACTTCAATTGCTGATTAGAGGATGATTTGAAGAAGGAAAGGTGCATATTTAAAAGATGGCACGAAGGTAAAAATCAACAGATTTTTGCAACAAATTGAATATGGGGGAGTGTGGTGAGACAGAGAATAAGGAACTGCAGATGGTGGTACCCTCATAGGAAAATAAGAAAAAAGAATTATTTCTGTGAAAGATAATGACTTCATTTTTGAACACACTGAGTTTAAGATATCTACAGGACAATCCAGTTTGAGTTATCTATTAGTGATGTAAGATTGGAAGTCAGCAGAGATAAATAAATTTTGAGATCATAATCACAGAAATAACAATTCTGTAGTTGGGAACTGATGATATCATTAAATAAAATAATACAAAAAAGAAGTTATCCAAGATAGAACACTCATGGTTCCTAAAATTGATCTGAAGGAAGATTCAGTAAAAGAGATTGAGAAGGAGAGGTCAGAGGAATAAGAAGAGAACAGCGAAAAATGTGTCAATTATTTTCAAAGTCTAGAGAAAAGATAGTGTCAAGAACAGCGTAAATATAATGCCAAAGGTTTCAAGGAAATCAAGTAGCATAAGAGTTGAGGTTTTGCAATTAAGCAACTGTTAGTAAATTTGGAAAGAGCAGTTTCAGTACCAGAATTGGTAATTCATGCTATATATCTTTAGGCTATGAAGATCATGAAATCAGGCCTTCAATAGTCAAGCCTGTTTTCAAACAGTTGGAACTCTCCCTTTCAAGGAAGGACAATTGCTGGTTCTTCAAAGATGTTCTGCCATTAGTTTTTTGTCATTTCTTCCATGGCATGTATGTGTTTACAGAGACATTTGCATACACATATGTGCATACATACATGCATATGTATGTGTGTATGCACACACATGCACAGACTTAATATAAATAGTTAAATATGCCAGTCAGCAACATTAGTATAATTTTTGTCAGCAAAAACTCACCCCAAGCATTATGGGTACATTGTATTGCTATTTGATAATATTTTATTATATGATCATTCTTAAATATCATAAGGCAGAGAAGATATAAACATTTGTCTTTATGGATCTTATATTGGAATTATGAAAATAACAGCTACAAATACGAAATACAAATAATAAATAAGAGGTAGAATGCACTTAGGTTAAATTGTGTAATGTAGTTTATAATTGATTTACAAGTTTATCCTTGAGCTGGATACATAGGGCAGGAAGTGGATACATAGGGGAGAAAGAAGGAATTTGCAGAAGGGAAATGGGAGAGTTATATGGCATAAGTGAAAGAATGAAAATGAAAATAATCAGGGATTATTTTTAGGAAGTGAGGAAACAGTATGACTAGAGAAGACTACATGATGGCACATAGTGGTAGATTAAAAAAATTATATAGGTAGGGGATAAGAGATGGAAAGAAGTCTTTAAAGCCAGAATGGTCAGTTCATATATAACACAGAAGAAAGTAGGGAGATACTGAAAGTTCCCTCCTACTAAAATTAATTATTCGAATCCAAATCAATCACTGCTTAAAAACTCAATCCCTTTCCCTGCTAAGAAATAGCTTTTATCATTTTCTGCCAGCTCTAGAAACACTAAGGAGTTGATGCTGGGCAAGTAATAATATGCTTTCCTGTCCCCTCTGTGAAAGTAGCCTATGGGGGAGAAGACAGGAAAGGGTATGGGATAAGAAGGGCTTCCTTATTTCAAGATTTCCTTATTTGTTTTTTTTTTCTCTTTTCCTTAATATAACATTTATCAAAATCTCTTCTGGCTTTAGTTTAAAGGGTAAGGAAATTTGGAATGAAGGAAAGGAGGGGCATATTATTTAGTAAATTGCATTCATAGCTCACCATATGCTATTCATTTATGTAAAACAGATTTTAAACTGATTTTATTTGCATCTGCTCTACAAAAGAATTTTCACTTTTAAATCAATATGCCGGCCAATAACCACCCTATAGTTTTCTTTTTAATCACACTCCCTTTTCAGCTGCAGATACAATAGTTTGGCCTTTCCTTTTCTTTTTGTTGAGCATGGGGTTTCTTATTTGTTTGCATTCAATTTACATATATTTATCACTGATTTGTTTCAGAATAATATTGTCAAGAACAATGGATTAGCACTGATCAAAAAATTATATGACCAAATATAGATAAATATGGACATAGAGCTATAGATGTGATAAAAGTACCTACATATAACTCCCTATACCAATAACTAGCAAAAGCAAAGCAAAACAATAAAAGCTAGCATTTATATGGAGCTTTAATATTCCTAAGGTTCTTTACGAATAGTATCCCATTTTATCCTCACAACTACTTAGGGAGGTAGATATTTTTATTTCCATTTTACAGATAAGTAAACTGAGGCAAAAAGAGGCTGAGGATCCCACAAAAATTAATATAAATACAAGTTATAAATTCTTACACATTACATAATATCTGTTTCACAGTTGCAATTGCTGTACATTTTCTAAAATTGGGGGAAATAATGTGAAATACATGAAATAAAGCTTTAAATGAATCATCTGGCTTTTTTGCTAATTCATATCGAACCTCAAATTTAATCTTCATTTTCATATACTCTTAAGCTAGTATATTATAATAAATTTGTTGTGATAAGAAATTACGGAATAACAAAAAAACACAACAAAATACTGAATATCATATACTATAATTCTTTGGTTCACATATTTAAATATGATGTAAGACAAATTATTATCCCCAAATCATGACTGCATAGAGTAGAAGCTTGATATTATACTGTTAATTATTGCAAGGGTTTTTTTCATACCTCTGGATAGAAGAATCATAAAAGGATACAATTAATATATTTAATTGATCTATAGTATAATTGACTGTGGAGTTTGTTTTTTTTTAAGATCATATATATATGTATATATACATATATATATATATATATATATATATAAATTTTAGCTATACCCTTAGAATTCATTGGCAATTTTTTCCACTTTTCCCCTAATGATATATGCAGACTTAATTTAAATCTCACAAACTGGAAACTCACTGAGTCAGACACCCCAAATGGAAGCCAAGATCATGTTCATTCCAGCAGGTCACAAAATCTCATTTTGGTAGACATGCATCGTCTGTGATAATGCCTTGATTAAAGTGACCCTAAAGGGGCAAATGTGCATTTGGTCTTTAGAAATAAGCACTCCTTTCCTTTTGAACAAGTCAAGCAAGCAGATTTTTTTTTTATCAGTTCTCTCCTCTAACCAGAGCTAGGACTTTGGAAGTAGAGCTTTGCCAGTGAGTGAAGAACTAAAGCCGATCTGTAGTGCAGAATTTTTAAAAAATGCTTTCCCCATACAGGAAAGTAAAGCAAACAAGATCCTAAATTTCATTCCAGTTCTTAATTACTGGGTGTGGATACATGAGAAGAAATTTTGAGTGTCTAGTGAAAGGACCCAAAGATCAGAATCTGGCTCTGATACTTGGTTCCTATGTGAAGATTAGTCAAGTTACCTTCCCAGTTTTAAATCTGTAAACCTATGAAATGTTTTTAACCAAATCCCAGAAACACTAATAATTCTGGTGACCAGTATTTGTATGTCTCTTTTTAAAAATGTATTTAAACAGAGGTTATGTTATTAGCTAGAATGAACAGCCTTTAAGCCACACAGAGTAAAATCAAGGTTTTGGTTTGTTGTTTGTTTTCTTCCCCCACCCCCTCACTAGTCACACTTAGAAGTGTCAGGGTAGGACCTAGAAGCAGCATTTGTCTTCAAGTTCCCTGTGCTCTCTCCACTATAAATGTCCCATTCTGGTCACGACGTCCCCTTCAGTATCTCAGGCACTGTTATCTCTCTTAATGCTACATTCTAAGGTCTGCCAGACCCTCCATCTATCCTGAAATTGAACTATATGTGGTTTTTCTCCAACTACAATGAGCTTCACGAAGATTTGTTTCTTTAATTGTACCCCAATACTTAACACAGCATTTAGCATATATTGAGTTCCTATTTTTTTAATGTGGTTGGATTTCAGAAATCCCATCATCCCTCTATGGCTATTATTTATCCTTGGGCCTCCCCAGCACTTTGGGTTATTTTCTATACACAGTAGGAACTTATATTTTTCTATCAAATTTGCCATCGTAAATCTAAAATGTATAATGCCACCTAATCAAATAACGCAATGCAGACATTTCTGTGGTGGTTTAAGGCTTTAAAAACAGTTTACATAGATCATTTCTTCTCAGCCTCACCAAAGACTGGTAAAGGAGATACATTAGATATCCTTACAAAGATTTACAGCTTAGAAAACTAAGTATCAGAGAGGAGGAAAAAAAAAAAACTACTAGTCCAAGGACATGAGAATTGAAATCTAAGCTGACTCCAGATTTGACTTTTTTTCTGCTAGACCACAATGTCCTTCAAGTGTTAGTCATGCTAGCTGGCATTGCTGAGAGCCAACTCCATCATAACAGAATTGCACACACTGACCCTGTGCTTAGGGACCATGGTCACATAGGTTCCCCTTTCCCCCAATAGATCTGCGGCCCTCATTTGAAATCTCATGACCTTTGGCAACACACTAACCTCTTTGTAGCTCAGTCCCCTCATCAATCATATCTGAATAATACAACCATCCTGCCTTTCCAAAATTGTATGCAGATTGAACATTTTTTAAAAGTCAAAAGAGTATAGAAAATAAGATTAGGTATGAATAAGAGCTGAAGGACAACAACAAAAAGCAACCCGAAAAAGGAGCTTTAACGCTTTAAACGGACTCCTTGATTACAATGCTTTCTGTAGGCAGGGGGAGGGATATATCATTATTTCCAAAGCCCTTAAAGTTACATTGCCTAAAGAGCACACACTGAGAGGCTAACAATAGATTTTAGCGTTACCTTTTGCCTTTGCATAGCACATTCAATAACAAGAAACAAGCTGAGTACCATGCTAAAAGATTTGCAGCTTAGATATCTTCTAAAAAGCTATGTGAACACAAAAGATGCCACTGCTGCCCTAACATACAAGTCTTTGATGTTCCCTCATCTTTACATCATAGAAGGAGCTCAAAGGGTTAATTAAAATTTAATGATATCGGCAGTACTTTGAAAAAGTTATGAACTTGGGCGAGATCAATCACTTTCTTGGACTGCCTGACTTCAAAGCAGACATTATGCAAAAGGGGGAGGGGAGGGAGCTCCCATTCTGAACTGAATTCATAAGCAAGGATTTTCTCATTAGTGATCTGTGTACGGAGGAGATTCCAAGTTCAAACGAGAAGGAGGTGAGGTGCCAAAAAGTGGTTAATCTGAATTTTAAGCCTTTGATGCTGATCACATTTTTGTTTGAATGAACACATCACCACATGCCAGGGAACACTGAAACACCCCAAAACAGGATACTTGGAATTAGGGGATAAACAGCTTTTTCTTTCTGCTTTTGGAACCACATTTTGTTTGCGTGGATTTAGCAAAAAATCCTAATTAACTTGTTTACTCATTCTCAGTGACATTACACAGAATGCCATCTGAAAAGATGAACAGAAACTTTTTTCAAAATGTATACTTTTGGTAGTCTTTTGGGCCTTTTCTCTATCTGCGCTAACCACATGTGAGTTCTTGCAATTCCATAACCCTATTCTCCTTTCCATCTTCATTTCCTTAGACGCATAAAGGGCAATTCTTTTCAGTGAAATAATTTAATCAGATCCAAAGCTACAATTTATTTATTTTATTTTTCTGAATATTAAAGCTAAAATGAGTCTGGTCACATATTCAACTTTGAATACAGGTTTAGCAGTGCAGGAAAAGTGCCCAGGTTAAAACAATTATGAATTGTTTTCTTTAGCCAGGAAAAGCTCCCAGTCTGGCTCTGGAAGGACCAAATTGAATAAACTGCTCCTATCTGGCATTACCTTGCTTTAGAAGTGTGGGCAGCAAGGGATGGTACAGGATTAAGCAGGACAAAAGCAGCAGAATCTTTTCCTCATAATAAATTTGGAAATGAAATTTAGGTGAAATATCTCTTCCTGAGGACGCAAGGGAGAAACAAAAAGAAAAAAACCATGCACAAACCCACACAAACCTACTTTTCTTTTTTAAAAAATAAAATTGTGTCAATGCCAACTTTAGAGGAAGCTATAAATTTGCTGGGTTTCACTAAAAATCATTCCTTACATTTGAAAGCTAAAAACATAGGACACATGTTCTATTCCTAAAGAGACAGAGTCTGTCTTGGGTTAATTCTAGGATTTGTACCTCAGAATTGCATTAAGTTCCTTTTCGAAAGTTATTTTTTTCTCTTTTATTTCTTTAAAAGAATTTTTCTAGCAAGTTTTTTTTAAGTTCCTTTCAATAACATCTCATCTCAGCTATAAAATCACTAAGCAAACAATTTAATTGGCTGCCCTACTTATCAGATTAAAACAAAGAACATTACAAAAAGTAAATACTTTCTGATCATATTATATAATTGTATTTTGCTCCTTCAGGGATCACAAATGAGGAAAGTCCATCTACAAGTTCAAGGTAATTAAAGTGATCCATGTTGAACTTGTTCCTTGTCCTAATAGTCCTTATTGCTTCCCTGGTTACCTGTCCTTCTCCCTGCACCTTTAGTTCACTGTCTTCTAAAATGTTCCTATTAAAAATTGTAGTAGTTGATTAATGCCCTTTTAAATTAAACTTCAAGATCCTTTGTCAAACTGAATAAGATTACAACATTTTTGATTCATTCATCAATTTCTTTTTACCTAAAATAAGAAAACAACCAGGCTGGCACTAAAATCTGAACCAAGAGCCAATTGTTTATTGACTGTTAGCCAATATATCCATCACAATCTTTTTTCTTTATAGGGATAATATATGATTCTGTCTTGAATTGGATTGATATGAATGTTGTCAGTCTTTGAAAAGCATATTTTTTCTAGTTGCATTTCAACCCTCTAGAATAAATTAACTAGTTGCTTTTGAAAATGACTTCATTAATGCTACTCCATAATCTCTATTACACATACACAGATACACATATACCACACACACACATATAAAAGCAAGAAACTGTTGTGAACTATCTTCCCCTGTCAGGAAGAAGCCTAACCAGCTATTATCAGTATAATCAATTACCAGACTAAGCTGTTTGTATATAGTGATTCTGGGAAACAAACTCTTTAACAATCTTCATTGTCTATCCCTTAATATCCCGTACATCTTTCAACAATATTTAAGGTATTGCTAAGCCCACCATGAGGTACTCTCTTTCTCTCCCTCATAGTGCCTTCTTTCTAATGGCATCTTTCTCCTTACTTTAGCTAACTCTAGCTTAGTCTGCTAACTCTTCTGTGGAGCTAACCTGCAAGTCAATGTTATAGCCAGGCCCCATGGCACATTTCCTTAATGTTTTCTTCCAAATTCCTTTCCTTTCTAATTTCCCAACTCATTCATATTTGCCACTCCTAGTGCCTATTTTACCTCTTAATTTTTTCTGTAACCCCTTCTCCTAAATAAACTCACATTTTGCCAAAGGCAATAGCCATTGTCAATTTGTCACATATTTATTTTGAACTAGGAAATTGATACCTAGACCTCATCAGAAACTTCAGTGTATGTGTGTTGGTGAGGGTTGATTCTGTTTCTATTTTCTGGCATGAAAAAAAAGTATACTCAATTTTCCTGGGATTGAGCTAATTCATGCAAAATTCAGATCTTTTCTTTTCTTTTCAATATATCATATATTTGGAATATATCAGTCAAACATAAGGATTTTCTTATTATTTTCTAGTCCTAACTATTTCAAGACCATTCAAAATGATGACTTTCAGGATGCTAAAGAAGAAGCTTATCCTTATGAGTAGGGCTGATACAGAAAGAGGTACTCACAAGTATGATTAGGAG
Source organism: Myrmecobius fasciatus (assembly GCA_023553655.1). Taxonomy (NCBI): domain Eukaryota; kingdom Metazoa; phylum Chordata; class Mammalia; order Dasyuromorphia; family Myrmecobiidae; genus Myrmecobius; species Myrmecobius fasciatus. The sequence goes on from JAJPUD010012871.1 coordinate 8,669, forward strand.
TGCTATTTCTGAAATCATTCTATGAAATGGTGAGTAGCACAAAAGAGACAGATATAAGCAGAATAAGTAATAGCAATCAAGATCCATGGAAGGAACCAACCACAAAATTTTCCCATGAAGTTTATGGAAAATAATGGCAATGATTAAATAATAAATCATCTCAATGAGTTTTCAACAAGTTAAGATTGAAAAGAATAGAGAATAAGTGTGAGAAACTTTAATAAAGGAGAAGAAACCATGGAAAAGTGTATTTTAAAGGGTATGTACTGAAAACGCACATACATAATTGAAATAAAATGAAATTACAATATTGGTATATTCTATTACATGACATAAAATGATTTGTCTCTCTTAGCATTGCACAGCCACAAAAATTGTAACAACAAAAGCACACATACTGAAAACAAACTATTTTAAAAGAGATGATTCTTTTTCCCAAAAAAAGCTTAACACATGAATTTTCTCTTTTAAGGTAATGTGGATTAGGAAGAACTGAGTTAGGCAAAAATAAATTCAAATCCAGTAATTTTATTAGTAGTTTCATTTTCACATTCATGTAGACAAGTATATATAATTCATTACTCCCAAGTTTGTGGAGAGGTTGGTATCCTACTAGAGTGGTTTGGCATACTTGTTTAGCTGGCTAAAGATGTTGTGGCTAATGACCCCATCATCAATCACAGCCTCAAGGCTAAAGGTCAATGCGACTCTACTACACTAAGACCCTTAATGATAAATTATTTTAAATTGCTATGTCCTTCACAATTTTGAAGGCCATGCAATTGCTATAAAGAATAGAATGTTGATGTGGATACTCTATTGAGTCTTCTGATGGCAACAATTAAAGTCCCAACAACTTCTCCCTGGGTTTTTAGAGGATGGACAACATAGAGAAGTTTACAGTAGTATAATATACAATATAATGCACTCAAACTACTAACACAATGGAAGGAAAGATTCAGATAATTTTTTTTAGTTTTAAAATTTTTATTTACTATACAATATTTATAGTACTATAAAATTTAAATATTATAAAAAGTGAATATTGTTTGAAATTTTAAAAATTGAAATGTTATCACAAAAGGTCAGAGAATTATAGGGAACTACTAGCAAGAAAAATGTTTTGCATGTTACCAATTTTATTCTGAGTATTTCATTTTATTTCATGGTTATTGTAATAGGAAAAATGCATATTATCAGAATTAATATTTTGTTATGAAGTACTGTATAGAAAAAAAGTGTATTTTCAGTGATAACTAGCAAAAGTTTACAATTTGGGAGGATTATGGCAACCTAACCACATATTTCCCATAGGTTCAATGTATCAACATTTCAATTTTTGACATTCACACTATTTTCTATGAATGTTACCCCGGAAAGCTGAAAATTGGCTATACTAATATGATTATTCATTGCTGCATTATTATTGTTTAATCATCATACCATCATTGTTATTGTTGCTGTTCTTGTGAAAGTCAGTATGCCATAGTGAATAGAGACCAAGGCTTAAAATTAGGAAGTTCAATTATAAGTATCCAGTTCATACTAGTTGGGTCAGGTCACTTAAACTTTCAGTGACCCCCACAAATAAGACTTTAAGTAATTGATATTATCAATTGACATCTCTGAAAGAAGTTTTCATAAAAGGAGTTTCTCCACACAAATAGAATTACAAATCTATAGTATCTCCCTCTGTACTTGCCTACCCCCAAAATTGTTTCTGTTTCTATTTGCCTATTTCTATCTCTTTCACTATACTTATAAATGATTTTGCACTTAAATAGGTAGTTTGAAATAGCTGCTGCTAATGCCTTCAGTGAGAAAAAATGTTCTTACAATGGACTGGGATTGAGCTACCATCTTTGTACTGGGCAAGATTCCTTTCTCCTGTGGCTCTGATGGTGCCATCATGCTTCACATAAAGAAATACCCAGGATTATAAAGACAGAATTAAGCACAAGCATTTATGAGAAATAATATTAGATCTAGTAAACAGATTCTTTAACAGAATAAATTTAAGAAAAACACCAATGGAAGTAAAGATGGGGCAAGTTAGAGCTTGTTCATTCCTCTAAGCCACCGTACTCCTATTACTATTATTTATATCTATATCTATATAAAAACTTTATATAGCTATATAAAAACTACACAAAACACACCTTGACTTTTTAGATAGAGGTCATTATTCATTGTCTTAAAATAGATAAATGCAGATGTGGCAGAAACCAGCTGCTGCTTCAGTCAAACGGCTACTATAGGAGGCTGAAACCTCTCTTTTCTTGTCTCCTCTTAAGACTGTCCAAAATCTCCACCCCAATTTCTCTGCCCCAGGCATCTCAAAGTAATTTACTCTCTTCCTAAACTGGAAAGAACTGCATTTTTTGTTTCATACATAAAACACAAAGGAAAATATTATAAATTTTTAAATATTGCAAATCCATATTCATTGATGCTATTTTTAATCCTTAAAATCATACCCATTTATCACCTCTTAATATCCAAATATATTCTCATTTTAACCAAAATACACTTCTCTCTACTTGACATAGAGATAAATTATTAAGATGGACAAGCTTTTTTTCATGCTCCCAAACTCTTTATGCTATCCTCTCTTTTTAAGGTCTCTCAAGCTATCCATTGTTTTTATGTTATTAGGTTCTCCTTGACAATAAGCAAGAAGAAATTTGCTGAAATACCTGGTACCAAGGAAAAGAAAAAAATAATCAGGAAATCAAGTTTCTAATTTAATTCTCTTACTAATTTGTTAGCCAATTTTAATGAAATTGCTTAACTTACATGTCCCTCAGGTTCCTCTTGATTCATTCACAATAAGGTATTTCACACTTAGTGTATTATCCTCCCCATGAGTATTTTCATCTTTAAAATGTTGCCTAGAAAGGATTAATTATTACTAACACAAAGAAATACTGGGATTTTAGTCACTGACGAATTTGATATTTGGGGACAAGAGTCTTTCTTGATACCCTCAAATCACTGAGAAAAACTGATCCTTCCTTTATCAGATAACCATTTCCCCAACATGTTTAGTCATTGCATTTCCCAAATTTGATTAGAGCAACTTGGTCATTTCCTTAGCCTTACTGTATTTGTTTTCTCTGTTATAGTCTCCTAAACTAAGTCCTTCTTTCATTAGGTCAACATGTTCCCTAAGGTTAGGCCAAAATTTCAAACTAGAAAAATGAAGTTTTTAATGCCTCAGGAAACTATTCAGGTATAATACTATGCATCATATATACTCATATTGTTTATTATAATAGCTAAAACTTGAGATGAGAAGTCTTAGAGCTAAGTTAAATTTTTTAGCATCAGTTGCCATATGAGTAATAATATATAATTTCAAACACCAAACCTCTTCTATCCTAAATTATTTTCCACTTGCCAGTAGTGGAAAAATGTAAATATTCTCTGCTGTCCACCCAATTCCCAGTAAACTGCAGGTTTCTTAAGGGCAAGGATCACTTTATTTTTCCCTTTATCTGACCAACATAAAAGATAATACCTTGTACATAGGACTAGTAAAAAGGACTGGTCCTAGAATTTCATTGGTATAGACAGTTCCTAGGTTGGCATATCCCTTCAATCAATGCAGTTTAGTACTTTCTCTGTAATTTATAGGCTGTGGGATGGAGAGATTTTGATGGAGATATTAAATTTTTGATCAACTTCACAAAGGCAATTGATATCAGAGGATAGTCTTTCTCCTAGAGGTAATCCTGGCTTCAAAATCAGCTCTTTTGCCTAGTTCACAGTATGTTTAATAAAATTTTGATAAATAGAACTCAATTAAGCTTCTTTTTTTGTTTCTTAGTCATGATAATGAGATAGCATAGTAAAATGGAGAGCAGAGGTATAAATAGGCAGAGATTTGCCCTGGATACCTAAATTAAATGGATGCTGCAGCTTCTACATTTCTCCAAGAAAGTAGAAATGAAATAACTTAAAACCTAGTTATAAAAAAATAATTAGATAAAACAGGAAGCTACTATATGACACATTTCCTTCACCTACTTGCTAAATGAATCTCAGGTGAGCTCCTTTCCTCCATATCCTGCCAAGGAAGGGAGAGTAGCCTTGTTGTATCCTTGAGTTGCTACTTCCCATCCCATCCCTAACTGAATCTATCTAAGAAAGTCAATTTAAAGGCATTTCATATTTCTTATTCCCCCCTCCCCCAGTTTCCCATTATATATATATATATATATATGTACATACATATGTACATTTATATGTATACATACACATATATATGCTAGTGACATGTTTGATATTTCCATCACAATACTGTATTTGAAGTCAAGAGTCTCAGGTCCAAAATCAGGAGGTGATGGCTGGATTTTCTTTCTATGATTTGCTGTCCATATGATCATGGGGAAGCCATTTTTGCCCTCTCTCAGTCTTCATTTTACAATCTAAAGAGTGAATTTTTACTAGATGATGTATAGTTTTAATGGCTTTTATAGCTCATTTGATAAGGGTGAGATGTGCATCTTCACCCTAATCAATCAATCAATCAATCAAGGAGTCAACGGACAAGCCTTTAACTGATGTGAAAGAAATTCAGGACTTGGGAATGGTGCCTCACAGGAAATATCTTGTGATTGATTGAGTCATACTTCTTAGTCTATTTCTATAAGTAGTTTATCAGTCCAATGAGGAGTCAAATGGTGAACCAGAAAGTTTTAACCAAGCAAACAAAACTGTCTTGCGAGGGGTAAGGGTAAAGAACAACAAAAAACATTATCTGTTTTTGTTTGTCTATCTACATGTCTCTTTCCTTCCTTCTTCCTTCCTTTCAAACTCCCTTTAACTTTGATCCTATTATTAGAAAAACTGGATTAGTAAGAGAATACACATCCATCTGGAAGCAGATAGAGACATACAGAAGATAAAGGAAAGAAATAGTTTTGATCATCCACTTATTTGGTAAGTAGAAAAAACTTGGAACATGGTACCTCTAATTGTTTTGAGTTTGTTCTTTCATAGTCTTAGGTGAATGGATGTTGAGATAGTAATGTATAGGAAATCTGACAAGTTAGGGTACTGATATTTTAAGGGAGTTAGACCTATTGTGCAAAGTGAATTCTTGGATATGAACTCAAGAGATGCCAACTCTTGGAACCCAGCAGAAAATTATAAACACAGGGAATTTGATGGGAATTCTAGAAAGGAAGAAAAGGACTTCCAATAACTACAATATTTATGGTTATCTGTCTTTCCTTTCACTGCATATTTTCTCTATATTTATGCTAACTAGTATTTTATTTTAATAGTTACCCAGCCTCCCTGACACTTTGTGAATTCAAGAGAAGACTGAATCTCTCATTTGGGGAAAATGTTTTATACCAACACTTGTTATACTTAGTAATTAAAAAAAAATGAGAGAAAGCATAGCACTGAGGGTTTATGAGTAATAACACTAAACATTTTAGCCCCTTGGAGTTAGTTCTAAATCCCTGAGAGAATCACTCACTCTCTTGGGTCTCCAACATAATAAATGCAAGGGCAAGTAGCACCAGATGGGCTGCTATGTTCACATATGCATATTTCAATCACAATAGCTAACTATAAGAAAAGTGTTTAAAATAGCATTGGGGGCATGCACCAAAGATATAGCAACTTCAGCTAACTCCATGGTCTAGGACACTCAGAGGCAACTAAGTGGCCAACTCAAACATTCACTACCCATTTGATCCTAGGCAAGTAAGTCACCTTACCCTGTTTTCCTCAGGTTCCTCATTTGCAAAATGAGGTAGAAAAGGAAATGACAATCACCCTAGTATCTTTGCCCCCCAAAAATGGAGTCACAAAGAGTTGGATATAACTGAAATGACTGCACAAAAACAACAAAATCCAATGACCTGACACAAATACTTTTGATAAAACCAAGCCCCACACTCTAATCTCTGCCCCACACTCCCTCTTTCCAGTGTTTTGGATACCCTGATTTCAAGGGACAGAAGTTTTCTTTATGTTGGTCAGTGCCATAATAGCCAGGACAGTTTGAATCCATAAGGAGCAAAAGCCTGCTTGATGTCACAACAACCACTCAGTGCTTTAGGGAACAAGTTGTAATACTAAAACTGTGAGGGTCTGATCTTCTGATATAGGCTGAGAGGACTGAATAATAGAGGAAGTGGGACAAGGAACAGTGTGTGCTTGTGTGTGTCCCGGGTTGGATTATGCAGCACTCCATTAAACCAGAAAACATGAACACATAAAACAATAGAAATACATGAAAAATGAATAAATCCAAGGAGAGCAACAGAGGGACAGCAGAGAGATTAACAAGAGATGTCTTTCTAAATGCATATAAAGAGACCAGAATGAAAACAGAAGTCTGTGAAATGTGAAGAGGAGTGGCCAGAACATTAAAGAATGTGATGACACTCTACTTATAGTTGAATTAAGGGTTTTTTTTGAGAGTACAATAACATATGGAAGGACACATGAAAGAGGAAGGAAAACAGGGGCATAGAGAGGAATGTATGATGCACCTGGGTAAAAAACAAAAATTAGCAATGAATGGTGACCTCTGTGTTCTCAATAAGAGAAGAGCCTGTGGGAAGTGAGCAATGAGAAAGAAGGAATAAAAAGAACAAGAAATGAATACTGTTTTGTGGTACAACGGAGTTTCATTAATAAATATTCATTTTTAAAGCTTTTTATTTTCAAAACATATGCACAATTGATTTTTCAACATTGACCCTTGCATAGCCTTGTGATTCAGATTTTTCTCTCCTTCCACCCACCCTCCTCTCCTAGATGGCAAGCAATCCAGTATATGTTATACATGTTAGAATATATGTTAAATCCAATATGTATAAACACATTTATACAATTCTCTTACTGTACAAGAAAAATCAGATCTAAAAGGAAAGAAAACGAGTAAGAAAACAAAATGCAAGCAAACAAGAACAAAACAAGTAAGAATATTATATTGTGATCCACATTCAATTCCCATAGTCATGTAGATAGCGCTGGGTATAGATGACTATCTTCATCACAAGATCATTAGAACTGGCATCAATCATCTCATTGTTGGAAAGAGTCACATTTGTCAGAATTGATCGTCCTATAATATTGATGCTGTCATGTACAATGATCTCCTGTTTCTGCTCATTTCACTTAGCATGTAAGTTCATGCAAGTCTCTCCAGGCCTCTCTGAAATCCTGCTGGTCCTTTCTTACAGAACAATAATATTCCATAACATTCATATACCATAATTTATTCAGCCATTCTCCAATTGATGGGCATCCATTCAGTTTCCAGTTTCTTGCCACTACAAAAAGGGCTGTCACAAACATTTTTGCACATGTGGGGCCTTTCCCTCCTTTAAGATCTCTTTGGGATATAGGGCCAATGAAACACTGCTGGGTCAAAGGATATGCATAGTTTGATAACATTTTGAGCATAGTTCCAAATTGCTCTCCAGAATGGCTGCATCCTTTCACAGTTTCACCAACAATGCATTAGTGTCCCAGTTTTCCCACATCCCTTCCAACATTCGTTATTATCTTTTCCTTTCATCTTAGCCAATTGAGGAATATTCATAAAGGTATGTCAAACTGTGCATACTCTTTTATCCAGCAAGGTTCTTCCAGGTCTGTATCTCCAGTAAATCATAAAGGAAGGAAAAGGACACATATGTGCAAAAAATGTTTGTAGCAGCTCTTTTGGCAGCAAAGAATTGGAAAATGAGTAGATGCCCATTAATTAGGAAATGGATGAATATATTATGGTATATAAAAGTATTGTGATATTATTGGTTTATAAAAAAATTATGAACAAAGTAATTTTTAAAAGGCCTGGAAAAATTTCCATGAATTGATGCTGAGTGAAACAAATAGAACCAGGAATACATTATACATGGTAACAGCAAGATTGTGCTATGATCAACTATGAAAGATTTGTGTCTTCTCAGCCATTTAGTGATCTAAGGCAATTTCAATATTTTGGAATAGAAAATGGCATCTGCATCTAGAGAGATGATGATGGAGAGTGAATGTAAATCAATACAAGCCATGTACACTTTTCAATTTTTCTTCTGTTTTTTTATCTCATGGTTTTTCTCTTTTGTTTTTTTCTCCCAACATGATTCATAAAGAATTATTTATTAAAAATTAATGTACACATATAACCAGAAAAAAGACTAGAATAAAAAATGAATATTCAAAGAGAGAAATGCTAATTGAAACAACTCTGAGATACCATTTCACACCTATCAGACTGGTTAACATGATGTGACAACAAAAAAAAATAGAAAATAGTGAATGTTGGAGAGAGTGTGGGAAAATTGGGATACTGATGTGCTATTGCTAGAATTGTGAACTTATCCAACCATTCTGGAGAGGAATTTAGAATTTTGCTCAAAAGGTAACAAAGCTATATATGCTTTTTGACCCAGCAATATCACTGCTAAGTCTATCCCACAGAGATCATTAAAAAGGCAAAAGTACTTATATAGTCAAAAATATTTACAACACCCTTTTTTGTGGTGGCAAAATATTAGAAACTGAGAGGATGCCCATCAATTGGATGAATTGGTTTTGCTATATGAATTTAATGGAATGTTATTGTGCAATAAGAAATAATGAACAGGTAGATTTCAGAAAAACCTGGAAATATTTATATGAAATGATGCAACGTGAAATGATAAGAGCCAGGAAAACATTATACACAATATCAGCAACATTTTGTCTTAATTAACTATAACTCAGCTCTTAGCAATACAATGATGCAAGGAAAGTACAAGTACTCAAGGAAAATGTCATCCACATCCAGATAAAGAACTAATAAGTTTGGAATGCTGACTGAAAAATTTTTTTATTTATTTTGTTATTTTATGTTTTTTTTTCTTTTGGTATATTTCTTCTTTCACAACTGTGACTAATATGAAAATACATTTTACATGATAGCACATTATAAACTATATCAAATTTGCCTTGCTGTCTTTGGAAAAGTGGGGTGGGAGGAAGGAGGGAAAAATCTGGAACTCAAAATCTTATAAATATGTGTGCTAAATTGTTCTTGATATGTAACTTGGGAAATAAAATGCAAATAAAAATAAATGAGAGGTTGATCTAGTGGAGAAAAAAGAAATATACAGATGTATATTGCAATCTATATGAAATACAGGGCAAAAGTAAGTGGAGCCAAGAAAATAATATACACAAAGAGTAAAACAATGTAAATGGAAAGAGCAATTACACACCCCAGAAATCAAAAGTGAATTAATACAATTACAAAGATCAAGTAGGATAATGGCACTCCCATTCCATTCCACTATCCCTTTGTGGAGGTAGCATATCCAAAGGCATTTTAACACATTGCATAGCTTTCAATTTATTTATCAGTTATGTTGATTTTTTTTCCCTCTCTAAAAATACACTATTTGTTGTATGGGAGGGGGAAAAGATGAGAAACTTGAAATAATTACAATGATATAAGTAATAGAAAGCATTAGTAAAAACATAATTTTGAAAGACTAAAACATGGCATTGGTGGTACAGTTGGAGTATAAAAGTATAATATTTTTCCTGTATCTTTATGTCTAACTATGTTGCAATAAAGTTTTAAAAATCCCTACTGTATATCATGCACTATATTAGGAAGTATAGGTATTAAGAGAAAAATGAAATAGTCCTTAGCCTTAAATAGCTTAACAGTGGTGCCAAACTTAATCTGTCAATAATATTTTAATCTGGTTTGGGCTCCACTGAAGAGTAGGGAAATAGGGAGAAAGTAAAAAAGAGAGATGAGCAGAGAGAAAGAGGGAGAGAGAGAGAGAGAAGGAAGAAAGGGGAGAAGGGAGAGAGAGAAAACATGTGCCTCTTAGGTCCTCCTTCCTAAAAGTGTTTTTTTTCCATTCCTATAATCCTCATAAAATTTTCCTTAAGTGTAGCTTCCTATTGAAATACAAATGTTAAATGTAGTGGCCTTCCTGCCATCTAGGGGAGGGGAGGAGACTGGGGGTAAAATTTGTAATGGAAAGCTTTGTAAAGATCAATAGTGGGGGACTACCCATACATATGTTATACAAATAAAAAGCTTTATTAAAAAAAGAAATACAAATGTTAAGTATGTGTGGAAGCATTTCTCTGTAAATGTGTCTAGTTAGTAGATCATTTACCATTTGTTTGCCACCTACTATATTTCACGCATTTTATAAAGTACTGGAAATACAAATAAACATAAATAATATTAATAGTATTTTTTTAAAAGTAAGTCCTTGCTCAAGAATTTCACAGTCTAATATGAGATACAATATGGATGCAAACAACTGTGTCAAATGATACAGAAACAGAATAAAGTGAATTTGTAGAGGGAAGATTGAGAAGTATTGTGAAGACAGGACTTCTCATTTTATAGTAAAGTACCCTGTAAGTAAGGGACAGCTATACCTAAGGAAAATTGTAGAGAGTAGTTCCTAAATTCAGGAATATTTGAGTTCAAATCTAGCCTCAGACATTTACTAGCATATGATCCTAGACAAATAACTTAACCCCTATTTTCCTGTGTTTCTTATTTGTAAAATGGAGAAACAGCAGAGAAAGAAATGGCAAACCAATCCAGCATTTTTCCAATAAAATCCCATGGACAAAAATGTATGGGTCATGGACATGACTGAATAACAGCAATGATGCTTATATATCATCAATCTTCAAAAAAGAAATAATCTCACATGGTTCTAAGCATGCAAATTTTCTTGCCCTAAAAATTTCATCATGAAGATGCTATTTACATGTTGTCTGTTTTTCTAATGTATGGTGGATAATTTACCCCAAAAAGAAAATGCTTTCCTGTCATTACTAATAAACCCTTTGTATTATATATGGAGAATGTCAAAAGGCATAAAGTAAATGGAAAGAATGAAATTGTTTTCTATTGAATTAATGGCTCTGTGATAAAATTCCTTTTCTAACAGGTAATATATGTACTCAGTGTTATCATTTCAGTTACTGATAATTACACTTCACTAGAAATCATAAAAATGAACAATTCATATGTGTTTTCTTGACAGAGGGAAGCAGAGTATGTTTTTAAAAAAGACTGAATATGTATGTTAGAAAGGCTGGATATATTGGCAGGAATTCTCATTTGTCATATGAATGGTTACATTGCTTGCAATAGCAGAGTGTATGCTTCAATAAACAGTAATAAACATGATTTTTTAAAAAAATTCAATCATGGTGTTTCAAAATGTATTCTTTTCCATTGATTTCATTATTGTGATTTTTGATACCATAATTACTTCAAGAAAAAGTTCTTATTATTGCCTAGCTTTTCTTACTATGAATTTATGTAATTTACAAGAAGCTCTTCACATGTATGTGGAATGAGAATTAAAAAATCAAATATTTTCTGACATGAGTTGTATTTTCAATGTCAAGTTCCCTAAAGGGAAGATTAAGAAATGTTGTGAAGATAGCTCATTTTATAGTAAAGTACCCTGTAAACAAGGAACAGCTATAGCTAAGCTTCTGGGTAATTTAATCATTTTGTTAATAAGGTCAGCAGGTTATTAATAAAAGTATAATCATTTGGCTGCCCCCCCAGATCAAAGGCAATTGTGTGGCAAAAGATTCACAATTTATGTAACCTTTAAAACAGTAGATGGTCCATAAAACAGCAATCAAATCTAATTGGTTAATGTGATTGGAGGTCAGCTATATTAAACTGAAGATTTTATCTTTATTTCTAATAAATTTAAATACAAAATTCACTTGTGAATTCGCAAAATTATTCCTTGAGGCAGAAGCAACTGCTCCATCCTGAAAAGGTCTAGCTCCTTCCTTTATACCTCTTTGAACCTGAATGTCCTCTTTTGCAAAAAAAGAATTTTGTTAAGAATCTTTCTAGTAGAAGGCTTTGATACAGTTTTGTTCTATTCAATTTTGTTTAAGAATTATCACAACATCAATTAATTGATCTGTCTGAAATAACAAATTATAGAACTTTTGTACTGAAAACTTGACTTTTTCTCATAGTATCAGAGTATCAAAAATTTAGACTTGGTAGGCATCTACCAAGTTGGAAAATGATCTTAGAGATCTAGTTAAAACCTTTATACTTTTACCGATATTAAACTGTGACCCAGAGTAGCAGTAGTAAGTGATTTGTCCAAAGTCAAAAAGGTAGTGAGAAGCAGAGACAGAGTTTTAGAATACTGCACAATCTCAGTTTGTTGTGAATATAATAAACCTTAAATATTTACTTCCTTATCCTCTGCCAGAAGCCTTTCCCAAGCCCCCTTAATTCTTCTGTCTTCCCTCTAAAATTATCTTTGATTATACTTATATTTCTTGTTTGTACATAGTTGTTATAATGTTGTCTCCTATTAGACTGTGTGAGCTTCTTGAAAACAACAATTGTTTGTTTTCTTTGTTTTTGTTTTTTCTTCTATTGGTTGTTATTATTGGTTTTTTTTTTTTGAGCTTAGAACAACCCTGACATGTTAGCAGGTAATTAATAACTGTTTGACTCAGCTTGGATTAAATGTCACCTGACTCCAAATATAGTACTCCTGAGTATAGGTTTCATTGTGTATGCACGGACTTTTTCTATCTTCATTTGTAATATAAATATACCAATTGTTCATTCGTTCAATCAACTAACCAGTATATTTCATTTCTCAAAGCTTTTACTATATTTTTGAAGAGCTTGGTGAGGGCAGAATAAAGTATGTGATCAGATGCTTTTAAGTCCCAAACCTATCAGAATTCTAAGGATCACCGGATACACTATCACAAAAGCTAAGAAATACACCCAGCCCTTCTTTTTCCTCCTCCCCACACAATCCTGAGGTTTCCCTTTTAAACATTTATTTTCTTCTTCAAGGCAGTCCTTGCTATGATTTAAGGGGGAGAATCAAGAAATTAAAATTAACAAGATTAATAAATCTAAGATAGTTGGTTTTTTAATCCCTCAAAAACAGTGCTATTTAATGGTTAATTCAAATTGTTAGACAAGGCAGTGGATATTTTCTAAAATAAAATTCCATTTAAATGAATTTATTTATAATGTTGTTTAATAAAGGAAAAAGTAAATATCAGTCAAAACTTTTCATATAAATTAAAAAATATTCATGCTTTGGACTAGAGTTCAGATTTGGGATCTTGTCCCAATTGTGATGTTGGCTTTCTCTATGACCTTGTTCAAGTTAGTTAATCCCTCTAAGACTAACTTCTTTATAAACTAACTAATTTATAGATTATAATCTTTGACTCCTTAAAGTTCTCTCTTTCTACATATGATAAAGTATAATTTTACTCTTTTAAGTCACATAATAATTTTATTACTGGATTTTAAATCCTGTAACATTATAACATAAATGTTGGTAATAAATAATGGTAAATACCATTATAAGATAAATGGTATTAGGCCATATCTATGTTTTATTTGACATGGAGTCTTAGGTCAAGAGGGAACCATCAGGTATAATTATTGTTTCTAGATGAAAATGTTATTTACTTTACAAGAATTTCTAGGAACATAATAAGGAAAATTAAGATACACACACACTGTCACCTAAAAACAGTTTAAAATGTTTAACCAACAACTCTATATAATGCAAAGCTCTTTAAAAAACATTGACTTGGCACTTTATCCAAACTTTCTTCTAATATGACACTAACAGGAGAAAAAGACTAGTGGGAATAATAAATTAGGTATCATTAATCATGTCACAAAGCAGGTGTATGATATGGTAGAAAAAGTGCTAATCTTCCAGTTATGAAGGCTTGAGTTCTAATTATACCTCTTTGAATATTGATTGTGTATACTTATGGACAAGTTGCCTTTCTGAGGACCCCAGTATACTAAGAAGAAAAATTTCAGATGAACTATTGATCTGACTTGAAAAAAAAAAAAGTTCCCAACTAGTTCTCCACATTGGTTGTTACATTTTTTAACTTACAAGTCTAGACTTAATACTGTTGTAATTGGTCATTGCATTTGTTTTGTTTTGTTTTTTTTTTTGGCATGTTTGCTTATTTATTATACTGCATCTTTTTTTTAATTAAAGCTTTTTTATTTACATAGCATATGAGAGATTTTTCTACATTGATCTTTACAAAAAAAAATTTTTTTTGTTCCAAATTTTCCCCTCCTTTCCCCTATCCACACCCCTAGATGACAGGTAGTCTAATACATGTTAAATATGTTAAATTATATGGCAAATCCAATATATGTATACATATCTATATAGTTATCTTACTGCACAAGAAAAATCAGATCTAGAAAGAGAAAAAAAAATACCTAAGAAGGAAAACAAAATGCAAGCAAATATTCAAAGAAAGTATTAAAATGCTATGCTGTGGTCCACACTCAGTTCCCACAGGCCTCTCTCTGAATGTGTATGATTATCTTCATCGCTAAACAATAGGAACTGGTTTGAATCACCTCATTGTTTTTTTTTTTAAAGCTTTTTATTTACAAAACATATGAGTGATTTTTCTACATTGACCTTTGCAAAAAACTTTTTTTCCCCAAGCTTTCCCCTCCTTCCCCCCACCCCCCACCCCTAGATGACAGGTAATCTAATACATGCTAAATAGGATAAATTATATGACAAATACAATATGTGTATACAGATCTATACAATTATCTTACTTCACAAGAAACATCAGATCTAGAAAGAGAGAAGAAAAAAAACAACCTAAGAAGGAAAACAAAATGCATAGAAATATTCACAGAAAACATTAAAATGCTCTGTTGTGGTTCCCACTCAGTTCCCACAGGCCTCTCTCTGGATGTATATGACTATCTTCATCGCTAAGCAATAGGAACTGGTTTGAATCACATCCTTGTTGAAGAGAGCCATATCCATCAGAATTGATACTCATATAGTCTTCTTATTGCCATGTATAATGATCTCCTGGTTCTGCTCATTTCACTTAGCATCAGTTCATGTAGGTCTCTCCAGGCCTCTCCAAAATCATCTTTTTGATCGTTTCTTACAGAACAATAAATAATATTCCATAACATTCATATGCCATAATTTATTCAGCCACTCTCCAATTGATGGGCATCCCTTCAATTTCCAGTTTCTAGCCACTACAAAAAGGGCTACCACAAACATTTTTGCACATGTGGGTCCCTTTCCCTCCTTTAAGATCTCTTTGAGTTATAGGCCCAGTAGAAACACTGCTGGGTCAAAGGGGATGCACAGTTTGATAACTCTTTGAGCATAGTTCCAGATTGCTCTCCAGAATGATTGGATCTGTTCGCAGTTCCACCAACAATGTATCAGTGTCCCAGTTTCCCCATATCCCCTCCAACATTCCCCATTATCTTTTCCTGTCATCTTAGTCAATCTGACAGGTGTGTAGTGGTATCTCAGAGTTGTCTTAATTTGCATTTCTCTAATCAATAGTGATTTGGAGCACATTTTCATATGACTGGAAATAGTTTCAATTTTTTCATCTGAAAATTGTCTGTTCATATCCTTTGACCATTTAACAATTGGAGAATGGCTTGAATTCTTGAAAATTTGAGTCAATTCTCTATATATTTTAGAAATGAGGCCTTTATCAGACACTTTGAATGTAAAAAATGTTTCCCAGTTTATTGCTTCCCTTCCAATCTTGTCTGCATTAGTTTTGTTTGTACAAAAACTTTTTAACTTGATGTAGTCAAAATTATCTATTTTGTGATTAAAGATGATCTCTAGTTCTTTGGTCACAAATTCCTTCCTGCACAGATCTGAGAGGTAAACCATCCTACGTTCTTCTAATTTGTTTATAGTATCATTCTTTAGGTCTAGGTCATGAATCTGTTTCGACCTTATCTTGGTATACGGTGTTAGGTGTGGGTCAATGCCTAGTTTCTTCCAAACTCGTTTCCAACTTTCCCAGCAGTTTTTGTCAAATAGTGAGTTTTTATCCCAAAAGCTGGGGTCTTTGGGTATATCAAACACTAGATTACTATAGTCATTGACAATTTTGTCCTGTGAACCTAAACTATTCCACTGATCCACTACTCTATTTCTTAGCCAGTACCAAATGGTTTTAATGACTGCTGCTTTATAATAATAGTTTTAGATTTGGTACAGCTAGGCCACCCTCATTTTGGTCATTGCATTTGGATGAAGTTTGTTAGCAATAACCAGATACTTAGGATAGAAAGAAGTCATCTTAACTCTCAGCAATGAGTAGTCATAGAAAGGAGACAGGCAGGAGAGAAAAAGAAAAGGCAAGAGCAGGAGAAGATCAAGAGAAAGGATCTTTTTTTTTTTAAGAGAAAGGATCTTCAAAAATAATTTAGCAATAATGTTCGACCTGATAGGGAAGTCAGAATTTTAAGAAGGAACTTGAGTGAGATAAAATGACAAAAAAAAATCACATCCATGATTAAAGACAAAACCACTGTTAGAAATTATATTTGTCAATTTATCTTCCATTGTACATTCTATTAAACTACTCTTTTCCCTTAGAAACTCATATTCCTATAAAACTCAAATCCCTTAAAAACTTGAGAAATGACCTCTTACTGGTGCCATTGCTTGCTCCAATAGCCTAAGTTCCTCAGAGATTCCATACTCATTTGAGAATTGGCAGACAGATAATTTGATATTTTTAGAAAAAAAAAGGTGGCATGTAAAGATAATAGCAGATGTCCTCAAAACAACACCAGATGTAGCTTATTTCCCACACATTCCTCTATTTTAGTCCATGGACACTTAGCCATTCATTTTGAAGATTACTGAAAGTCCCTGAATGATTAGTTTATACCTATATCATGAGTTTGGTAGATTTGAACTTTTAAAATGAAGATGTATGAATGTCTATGTATAATATGCATATAAAAACACTTGCATTAGATACATGCATATGTATGCATACATCTATATAAAACATACATCTATATAATACATATATAATATATGTGTGGATTTATGTATAAACTTATTATGTATGTACATGTTTGTATAAAGACACCTATCATAAAGCAGCTAGGTGGAATAAATAAATAAAATACTGGGCCCTGAGTTAAGAAGACCTTAGTTCAAATCTATCATTATATACTAATTAGGTGAGAGAGACTGGAGAAATCATTTAACTTCTGTTTGCTTCAATTTTCTCAACTTAAAAATGGGGATAATCATATCATCTAACTCTTAAGATTGTTCTAAGGATCTAAGAGACATTATTCACAAAATTTTTAGCATATTACACATATATATACATACATATATATAATAAGTGCCATATAAATACTTATATCTATATGTATATACACACATACATATATGCATATGTATATATACATATATGTAATGTATTCATATATATATACATTGAATTTCAAAATATTACTGTATTTATGTTTATCTATACATATACATATAGTAAAAGGATGTAGAAATCTAGATTAACATTGTGAAATCTAGTAATCTATAATAAAATCCCTGATAACAACAGCATATCAAGGCAGCTGACATTAACTTCAGTGTCACATTAAGAAATATCAGATAGTTCCTGGGAAAGAAAATGATCCTTTCAAACATGGAGGAAGGATCAGAGAAGTAATCAAAATTTCATAGGAAATAAAAATGATGAAATTGATAGATGTATGAGTTGTGTTCAGAGCTTTACTTTTCTAAAATCAGTCTTCCCAACAAAATTAACATGTTATTCTTGAAATCAGTTATTCAATAAGTTTTTATTAAGTTCACATTTTTTCTGTTACTGGAGATAGATATTGGTGAAAAAAAGACAAAAGTAAAGCAGTTCCTTAAAGCTTACATTTTATTGAGGGGCAGGAGTTAAAAAATATATACATATACAGCTATATACAAAACACAAAACAGATCCAAGGTAACCATGAAGGGAAAGACTCTAGAAAAAAAGGGCAACTAGAAAAGGCCTCCTCCATTAATCCAATGTAGATATTATCTGCATATGCAAAAAAATAATATATAGGTTCTTAAAGTATGACAGAATCTCTTTGAAATACTGGAATCAGGAAGGGTGTTGTTCTATATGTATCTTGTTTTTATTGAATAAAGTTACTATATTTGAGGAGACAGGATTTGACCTACAGTCTAACTAAATCCATGGGATAGGTAATAAAAAGAAGAAAATTATTTCCTTGTACTTTATAAACCCCAAGAATAGATGGAATAAAAGTCAATACCATATCAACTTACATGAGAGGATATTCCCTAGGCTAAATAGGTTCATAGGATTTATCTGAAGAAGTCAGTTCTATAATTCTATGGAACAAGACCCAGTAGTACTTGAGAGTAAAGGAAAGGAAATTCCTACCCATGGCTTTTGAAGCACTCGTAATCATATGTATGAGTACATTTATCGTTTTCTCAGCAGATTTGACCAATCTTTTTTAGATAAGAAATCAATTAGAAATATATGGAATTTTTTTTATGAAGGCAGGGCAAATAACTTTCATAAGAAACATATAAAGACTGACATCTCCTATTTTACTTATTTAGTGGAGGATTTGTCCTCAATCACCTCTCTGCTTCCTATTCATGACTGCTTCTGTCAGAGTAGCTGAGACTGTGAAGGAATACATAGCTGCAGTTAAGCAATCATATCTTTCATGGAAAATTTATTTTTAATGTATGAAATGGGAAAGAGGATGAGATATATATATTTTCTTAAAACAATAAATTTATTTAGTTAATATATTACTTTCATGACAGGGAAAAATTGTGTGCACAACATACAGTGTGACTATTGTTCTGACTGAATATAGCCTTTGATCTTTTTAATAGAACTATATTAAATAATCAAAACCATTATAATAACTGTATTTGTGATATTCATTGCCTTATTATATATGGATAATATTTGTTCTAATTTTTGAATAACATTCTGTAAACTCATCTTTTGTTTTTACAGCCTGGAAGTTTCACAAAAATGTTCTTTAGAATAACATTACTCTCTTAATAGAAATATGAAAAAACTTTTTTATTTAAAATGAACTTTTATCTTTATCCCAAACAGGTTTATCAGCAATGATTCACATGGAAAAGAGTTTATATTAGGAAATGGGAAATGTTATTGCTTTAAAAAAATTCCAAAATAATGCTATTGGCTCTAGCAACAATTATATTGCTTGAATCTGGGCACAGTTTATTTCTAAATCCTTTGCTTAGCTGCAATTGCTTTAATGTTTGCCAAAGGAAAATGTTAAAATATTAATAAACCAGTAACCTATTCCATGATAGTGAGTCACTTGTTTGAACTTTGAGTTCAATCACAGAGGGGGAAAAAGAACTAAAATTTAATATAAATACGGAAATGGAAGCAGATATATTATGAAAGAAGGAATATCAAGTCATAGAATTCCCCACTGCTTACTGTAGCAACCAGTCCACTTTTAGCAAAAATAAAGGGAATACCTCACAAATAAGATCAAAATATTGACAAAAAAAGAGAAAATGTGTGGTTTAAAACAGTTTGCAATTTCTATGCATATGAAATGAGACTTTTTTAATCAAAAATATTAGAAAGCATATTTTAGAACACTTCATTACAGAAACATTATATATGTATATAAATATATATATAGTATCATCTGAGAAGAACATATGTAAAACAGTCAATTCTGTACAACCACTGTAAATGCTATACTTTAATGAAGAGAGCATTAGCATTCTGTTAAAAATGCATACAAGAGTAAAATATACATTCCATACTTATTCGCCCTTGTAATTATATAATTGATTATACTTCATGTAATTTAATAATAACAGTAAATGAAAAATTAGATAACTTTTCTATGGAGAGGCAATTTTGAATGCACCCAAACTTTACAGTTACCATATCTGTGATTTATGTAACTGCTCTGGAATTTGGATGGTTTTTCCTGGTCTCTATTTAAATATGTGATATGGCTGATCATTTGTTGCAAAAATGTTTCCTCTTTACAAAACAACAACAAAATCCTTTCATTTGGTAAAAATAAACTTCAACATTATCCAAGCATTATAGAGGTGTGATCATAATCAAAAGTGTTGCCCCAGAATCACAGAAGCTGGAAGCTCTAATAATAGATAATTTTTCCAATTTGACTCTCTTCTACAACATCCCCAACAAGGGTACAATGAACCTTTGTATTAAGATGTCCCAAATTAGGAAACTCACCATTTTTTTACAGATAGCCCATCTCACTACTGAATAGTTCTAAAGCATTAAGAAGTTTTTCCTTATATCAAATTGAAATTTGCCATGATGTGACTTGTACCTATCACTCCAAGTTCTGCTTTCCAGAGCCAAGCAGAATAAGTCTAATCGCTCTTTCAAACATAGCTAGTATTTTAGTTATAAATAATTTAAAGTATTTTGTCCTCAATTTCAAAAAAAATAATTGTTTTGGCCTGAATTTTCCTGGTAATGGCCTTAGTTCCCTAATTTACTTTGCACTTGAAAATATGACTTGTATATTAATATAATGCCAAAAATTC
Organism: Myrmecobius fasciatus; assembly: GCA_023553655.1. Lineage (NCBI taxonomy): Eukaryota > Metazoa > Chordata > Mammalia > Dasyuromorphia > Myrmecobiidae > Myrmecobius > Myrmecobius fasciatus. The sequence goes on from JAJPUD010012871.1 coordinate 29,122, forward strand.
ATATGAAGAATTGACTAAGTTTTCAATGAATTATTTCATATTCCCTGTATATAGTCTGAAGAGCAATAGAGGGAAAATATTTACATACTTGCCTTCCTCTCTTCTCCCTTACCTCTCACTCAAAAAACAA
>JAJPUD010012871.1:34251-47219 GCA_023553655.1 Myrmecobius fasciatus
TTTTTCAGTGAATTGTTGTCTTTTTCCAATTCACCAATTTTGTTTTTCAGTGAATTGTTGTCTTTTTCCAATTCACCAATTTTGTTTTTCAGTTCACCATTTTTATTTTCCAGTGAATTGGTGATTTTTTCCAATTCACCATTTTGTTTTTCAGTGAACTGTTTTCTTTTTCCAATTCACCAGTCCTATTTTCCAGTTTTTGATATTTCTGTTGCCCTGATCTCAATTTATTTCCCCATTCTTCTTCTAGCTCTCTTTTGAGATTCTTAATGCAATCATCCAGGTAAGCCTTCTGAAAGGGAGACCAACTTAAGTCTGCCTTTGTGGCTTCATCTGTGATTGTTTTCATAATGTCAGGATCTGGGGACTGTTCTATTTTTTGTCCGTAAAAGCTTTCTATGGTGAGAGCTCTCTTCTGCTTCTTGCTCATGATTTAAAGTTGGGATATTGGTCAAAAGCCGAGAAAACTGCAACAATTTATATTTGCCCTGGGGCAGTTTGCCGAGTTGACTTCCGGTCTGAGGCTGGTCGGGCTAGATTCGCACCAGGACCACGTTTTCAGCTGTTCTCATCCACCCCCTTCCAAAGGCAGATCTGCCAAAGCACCTGCCCGCAAGCAGAGCAAAGTGGCCCAGGCGTCTCCCAGGGGCTTCCTGGGTGCCCAAAATCCGCCCCTCTATCGCAGCCCTGACTTCCGCCCCGGCTGGAGTCTGATCGCGACCAGCGGCCGATTTCCCCTGAGGCTAACCTTCTCCGGAGTTCTTTCTAGGTAGATCTTTTATAGAAGTGCGTTGTAGTCCAAATGCTTGGCGAGGACCTCACTCGGAAACCAGTTTTAAAGCTTACTTTGTCTGGGTTGGGGGAATGTCGGAGGGAGTTCACAGAGAAAGCTGTCCGCAGTTTGCCATCTTGGCTCCGCCCCCGCTTACTGTATTTCTTAAACAAACATTTCCTCTATGCATCAGGTGTGACCAGAACCTCCCCAACTTACCTTTATCTATTAAGGTGAAGATTGTCTGTGGGAGCAGTAAATATAAAATTCTATTAACTTGGGAGCAAGAAAAAGGAAGAAATGGAAGAAAATGAAGAGAGGAAGCAAAGGATGACTTCAGAATCAAAACAGAACTTGTATAGCTTTGAGATCTTCTACAAATGACCATAGCCCCATGGGAGAAGAAAGAGCAGGATCATAACCCCAAAAATTAATGTTGTGACATCCAAGATCTGAGTCATCAACCATGACAAATCACAAATGTGAGATATCATCTGAATGTGCTTTTTCTTTATCATTTGTCTAAAGATTGTCTATTTTTGGAAACTGAACATCTGTACCAATAATGGCCTCTATTATTACAGGATTCCTAACTAATTATGGTACTTCTCCAGTTAGCACTCTGAAATGCATATTTATTTCTAGTTCCCTTAAATCTTTTGATTAAGAATTATCATCTGCTGATGGAAAAAAAATAACAACAATAACAAAACTTTCCCCCAAATACTTGCCAATTCAACCTGAGAACTCCTTAGTTGCTCTCCTTTTCTGTATTGAGCCCTTGGAAAAATTCACTTCATCATTAATAAATTCCTTCATCCTGTATGTCTTCTTTTTATGTCTTTTATCTTCTACTCTGGAAAGCCAATTGCTTACAATACTGGCCATTCTCTGTTGTGCAGATTGCTTCTTCACATTGTCATGCTACGCCACATAGAGAATTTTTGAAACTCCCTACTCCAAACTGAAACATTGAAAGACTTCCCCTCCCATTATCACCCCAAAATTCATCTTTTGGTTAAATTTTATCTGTCTACATTTTTAGGCTAGCTTATTTCCCAGAATTTAGATCCTTCTTCTTCCTTTCTCCAGGAGTTTAGTATGTAGGACTCCATTTTGTGTTCCATCCCAAATCCAACACTCAAAATGGAGAGATATGATATAAATATTGATTTCCTTCTCAAAATCCTAGAGGAACTCAGATTGAGGATTGAGATAATTCTATGTATTCATTATTTTTAACAAAAAATAATGGCACTTAGAGAAGGCTTTTTTGGTAAGGTAATAATAGATTTGTACCTTATGAAGGTCATTTTGAAAACCATGTATAAAGAATTATTAGGAAATTTTAACAGTTTTTCATAGCATAGTTGCCTTCATAATGGTTACAACAATTTGAAAAGTCAGAAATGGACAGATTTTATGGAAGCAAAATTGATGGAGATTTCCATCTGAGGTAGTACAAAAGAAAGAAATTGACAAATGTGAATTGTGCAAATGCAAAACATCAAGGGTACCAAAGATGAATTGGTTAAATACAGGGTCAAAATAGAGAAGGATGGAAAGAAAGGGAAGTAAACTGGATGAACAAGAAATACTGAAGGGAATAATGAGAATAACAATTACAAAGGAAAATTTGAGAAGATTGAGGAAAAGGAAGAAATTAAAAAGATATTTTGATTAGGGAATGAGGTGTTTTATAGTTCTAAATTATAGAAATGGCTTAATTTTGGATGGATGATAAAGTCTAAGATATGGCCATCCTACAAGTGGAGATGTTGGTAATTAAGGATGATAACTTAGGAGTCCAAAATTTTAAGGTAACAGTAAACTTAATAGTTTGCTTTCTTAGGATAAGACCTGGGATTCAAGTGAAAAAAACTGAATCAGGTATCAGTTATCTTGGGGCACTTGAAAAGGACATCTTTATGACAAAAATCTATAATCTTACTATCTTCACCTGCTTACTTCTTCTGCCTTCAAAATACCTACTTCTTCACATAATAAAAAGAAAAAGGAACATCCACCCTCTTAACTAGAAGGGATCTCTCTTTTTCCCACTCATTAATATCACAAGCAGGATTTAAAGCCAATCCATCTGACACTAAAGCCAATGATCTTCATGTTGGGGCTTGAATCTGACCCTAATGATATCTTTGTCCAGCCTCAATAAATCTCTTTTAAAACAGCTAGTAATATGTATTATGTTTAGTCCTCTATTTCTCTTTAGATTAATACTTTTTTTCAAAGCAATGCCATAGATACCTAATTAAGGAAGTCAGTGCTGTGAGGGAACACAGGTTTTATTATTAACAATAACAGTAATAATAACTATGTTAATAGCATAACAACAATATAGATATTATTATATAGTGTTTTATATATAATAATGTATATGACAATATAAATTTGCATAGTGTTTTAAAGGCTTACAATGTACTTTATAAGTGTCTCTTTTTATGCCCCAAACAATTCTGGGATGTGGATATTATCATTTTCTCTATTTTGCAGTTGAGGAAAGTGAGTCAGACAAAGATTTAGTTACTTGAACAGGTTTGCAGAGTTAGTCTAGCAGGTAAGGAAGCAAAATTGATAAGATTTTCATCTGAAGTGGTAGAGAATAAAGAAGAAAGAAAACTAATAGATGTCTTTGAATTAATGGTTCTAAGTAACTGAGAGAATGGCATTTCTGTCAAAAGAAATTCAAAAATCTGGAGGAGAGATGGATTTTGTTGGAAATATAATTCAATACAATGCAGACATATTCATAGTGGTAGTAAGTTCAAGTGAAAATGTTAAGCAAGCAAATGGTGATGCAGAACTGAATCTCAGAAGAGAGATGAGGTCAAATTTGAGTTTTGGTATTTCTGGCTTGAGGCTTGCAAACTATCCACTATACCAGCTAGTTGCCTCAAAAAAAGACCAAATGACCATTTTTTAGGAATCTTACAAAAGTAAGTCATGTTGACATAGATGGCCTTTATGGTCCCTTCCAACGCTAATATTTAGAGAAATAGTTTTTTTCTTCTGGAAATTAAAAAAAAAACCTTAAAATTTAAAAAGGAATATAATTAAGGTTCTTCTTCATAAAAATGGGTTTTCCTTCTCCCATAGGACTACATCAATATAAATCAATTAAACCAATCCCTTCACTTGAGAAAGAAGAAAATTGAGTTAAAGTTCTATTTATCATAAACAACTCAATCAATTTTCTATTTACTTGACTGACCTTTTGAAGCTTTTGACACAATATAAATAATTAGAAAATTTTCTGTTAAATTTTGGTCACTTGATCACATTTGCCTTTCCAAATTTGAAAAAATAACTGGTAAATTCCAAATTAGGAATCTAACTTATGAGATAAAGATTTTTAAAATATCAAGACTTTAATTCTTAGTGCCAACCATAATTTCTTGATATTGAAACTATTGTATATTTTCTAAGATAATATAATCTTAAAACCTTAAAAATCATCTAAGTTAGTCATTTTGTAGATAAGGAAACAGGAACCCAAAGTAATTAACTGTCCGAGGTCAGAGATATTTAATGACAGATTTGGTCATAGGTGTAGAGCTGTAAATCTACTCCTATAGTTTTATTCTCAAGAAACTGAGGTTCATATAAAATTTTAATGACTTTTTAAAATAATGGCTTTTTATTTTTGAAATATATACAAAGATAGTTTTAAATATTTACCTTTGCAAAACTTTGTGTTACAAATTTTTCTCTTTCAATTTTAACATAATTAACATGTAGTGGATATCCTGCCATCTAGGGGAGTGGGGGGGAGTAGGGGAGAAATTTGTAACAGAAAGCTTTGTAAGGGTTAATGTGGAAGAATTACCCATATATATGTTTTGCAAATAAAAAATAAATAAACAAATAAATAAATAAATAAAACAAATTTTTCTCTTTCTCTTCTCCCCACTCCCTCCTCTAGACAGCTAGTAATCCAATATATGTTAAACATATGCAATTCTTCTCTCATTTCCACAATTATCATACTGTACAAGAAAAATCAGATAAATAATGGAAAAAAGATAAAGAAAAAAGTAAGCAAACAAGAATAAAAAAGATGAAAATATTATGCTGTGATCCACATTCAGTCCTCACAGTCCTGGGTGCAGATGGCTCTCTCCATCACAAATTTATTGGAACTTATCTGACTGACCTCATTGTTGAAAAGAGCACATCCATCACAACTGATCATCACATAATCTTGTTGTTGTGTACAATGTTCTTTTGCATCTACTCATTTCACTTAGCATCAGTTCATACAAGTCTCTCCAGGCCTTTCTGAAACCATCCTGCTGATCATTTCTTATAGAACAATAATATTCCACAATATTCATATACTATAACTTATTCTGTCATTTGCCAACTGATGAGTATCAGCTCAGTTTCCAATTCCTTGCCACCACAAAAAGAGCTACTACAGACATTTTTGTAAATGTAGGTCCCTTTCCCTTTTTTATGATCTCTTTGGGATACAGACCCAGTAGAGACATTGCTGGATCAAAGGGAATACATATTTTGATAACCCTTTGGTAATAGTTCCAAATTATTCTCCAGAATTGATGAATCAATTCACAACTCCACCAAAAATATATTAGTGTCCCAATTTTCCCATAACCCCTTCAACATTTATCATATCTTTCCGTCATCTTCGCCAGTCTGAGAGGTGTGCGGTGGTACCTCTGAGTTGAAATGATTTATTTAAGATTAGATAGTTAATAAGAGGTAGAGCTCTTCCAGGTTCAACATAAACAGGGTGAGAGAAGGTATAAGCAAATATATCAATTATTTCTATACTTATCTGAGAGTATTTATATCTTTGTAATTTCAGTAAATATTATCATATCTTCTGCTAGGCAGAATTTTAGTTCTACTTATCAATCCTTATTTTTTTAAAGTCACCATGATCTTAATCATTGTTATAGTATGGAAGATTCCCAATACTGTACGTCCCAAACCTCCCTCAGAAGAAAGAGAATAAAAACATTGAGAAAGAGAGTAATCACTTCTACTTTAACCTTAATTTTTGAAAGAGTCTTGGAAGTCATGTAATTCAACTACTAACCTAACAAATAAAAGACATATAATTGACCATCTGTCCTCTGACATCAAATATGGAGATTAAACTTACAGATACTCTGAATCTGTGACTAGCATTATATATTAGAAGAACAGGTGAAGTATTTATATGGCATAGTGTTTGGGGAAATAAAATAACATAAGCCATAAAAAATTCTCTCAACAAGGACTGGAGTAATTTTGACTAGTATCTCATTTCTGTTTAAATCATGGCTATTTAAGGCCTTTGTTAAAAGTTGTATATAATTTAAAAGGTGAAAAAAAAAGTTTTCACTTAGAGGGATTACTTCTTATTGGAATTATAGGGCACATTTTAATTTCAAACTGACTAGCTATCAACTCATAACATAGATGCCAGTATATAGGAGCAATAATATAAAGCAAAAGAATTTTTAGTTAAAGGAATGAAATTTTCATTTTATCTAGGCATGGTAAAGATGTTGAAGTTAAAACTATTATTGCTATTATTATTAATTATTACTTTAATGGGTATCTATGCTGTTATAAAAGTATGGAATGCTTTTAGCCTGCTGGAAAATGTACTGATGCACTTTTGTACTTGAAATGAATATTCAAATTCTGTAAGTATCCCAAATGAGTAACTAACAGGCAGTTTTAATAGTAATTACTGAATTCCAATATTTATAGAAAACTGACCACCATGAATACATAATTATTCTATTATGTCCACTCCAGTGAATAGAAAGTCTATTTATTAATTTACCATGACAGAAAATCTTGCTTTCTTCTTTACCATGCAGAAGCAAACTCACAGACTTAGTGTGGAAAAACGTGTGTTGCATTTATGGTCTCAAGAAATTACTTCTGTAATAGATTAATATGCTATATTTGCAAGGGAATTTGCAGAGATGTTTAATTTACTTCAGAAATAGCAAACACTGAAGAAATATCTTTCTCTGAGTTAAAACTGTAAAGTATTGTGAGGATTTCAATGATATAAGATGAAATCAGTTATTCTCTAGTATACTTCTTAAGAATCCGAATTTTATTAAAGATTTACTAATTTTGTACATGTCTCTATATGTTTGTGTATGTATGTGAAATAACCTTCTGGAAATTGTTATTTTTATATAATTGCATCTATATTTGAAATGATGAGAGTAAGCAGTAATTCCTAAAATGAAAATTTTCCCAAGAAAATTCAAGGAAAGATAACTTTTAATGAGATTTCTAAGACTGATCTCTCTTATATAAATTATTTTTTAAAAGTTTCAGAAGCAAAAGAGAAAATGTCAATTCAACTTTTCTTCTTTTTTAAATTCTTATTTAAGTGAGATATTATGTTATGATGGCTAGAAGATTTGAATGAGTCGATGTGTTTTACTCCTGCATCTGACACATAGTAGCTGTGGGATCATAAGCAAAGTACTGATATGCTTAATGCCTCAGAATGATTCTTCTAAGGCTCCAGGTTATTGACTGTATAAATGTGGGACATTTCCAAATCAATAGTTTTCTATATTGATGAAAATCAGAGATCCAAAAAAAAGTTTTGAGATCACTGTTTCCATTTAAAATACAGATATACATGACTATTTTTATATGTCTGTGTGTATATATGCAGAATACATTAGAATGCTGATGAGTTCTTGATACAGATGCATTGATTTCCTATATGCACCTGTTTTTACCGATTGGAAGGAAAAAATTTCAGACATAGTAATACATTGAGAAAGTTTATAGTCATGTATAACTTGATTTTGGAGGGGTACTTTATGTGTTCCATATTAGTATAATAGTGCTAGTCACAAATTCAATGACTAATAAATACTAGAAATTAATTTCTGTAATTAATGCTACAGTTCTTTTTTTATTAAAGCTTTTTATTTGTATAACATATATATGGGTAGTTCCCCAACATTGATTTTTACAAAGCTTTCCATTACAAATTTTACCCCCAGTCCCCTCCCCTCCCCTAGATGGCAGGAAGTCCACTACATGTTAATAATGTTGAAATGCTTGAGAAGTTATGCAAGAAAAATCCTATCTACAAGAAAAAAAAAAGAATCAGAGAAAGGCAGCACAATGCAAGCAAATGTCAATAGAGATCATGAAAATGTTACGTTGTGGTCCATATTTCATTTCCCTCTCTCTGGGTGTACATGGTTTTCTTCAGTGACCAATTGGAACTGGTTTGAGACAATTCTTTGTTGCTGAGAGCCATGTACATCAGATTTGATCATCATGTGATACTGTTGTTGCTGTGTATGATGATCTCCTGGTTCTGCTCATTTCACTCAGCATCAGTTCATGCAAGTCCCTCCAGGCTTCTCTGAAAACGTCCTGCTGGTCATTTCTTACAGAGCAATAATATTCCATAACATTCATATACCATAATTTATTCAGCCACTCTCCAATTGATGAGCATCCCTTCAGTTTCCAGTTTCTAGCCACTACAAAAAGGGCTGCCACAAACATTCTTGCACAGGTGAGTCCCTTTCCCTCCTCTAAGATCTCTTTGGGATATAGGCCCAGCAGAAACACTACTGGGTCAAAGGATATGCACAGTTTGACAACTTTTTGAGCATAGCTCCAAATTCCTCTCCAGAATGGTTGGATCCGTTCACAGTTCCACCAACAATGTATTAGTGTCCCAGTTTTCCCACATCCCCTCCAACATTCATCGTTACCTTTTCCTGTCATTTTAGCCAATCTGACAGGTATGTAGTGGTATCTCAGAGTTGTCTTAATTTGCATTTCTCTGGTCAATAGTGATTTGGAGCAACTTTTCATATGACTAGAGATGGTTTTAATTTCATCATCTGAAAATTGTCTGTTCATATCCCTTGACCACTTATCTATTGAAGAGTGGTTTGAAGTCTTATATATATGAGACAATTCTCTATATATTTTAGAAATGAGGCCTTTATCAGAACCATTAAATGTAAAGATGATTTCCCAATTTGATGCTTCCCTCCTAATCTTGTCTGCATTTGTTTTGTTTGTACAGAAACTTTTTAACTTAATATAATCAAAATTATTTGTCTGGTGTTCAATTAGGAGTTCCAGATCTTCTTTGGACATAAATTTATTCCATCTCCACAGGTCTGAGAGATAAACTATATTACGTTCCTCTAACTTGCTTACAAAGTCCCTCTTTATATCTAGATCATGAACCCATTAAGATCTTATCTTGGTATGTGGTGTTAGGTATGGGTCAAGCCCTAATTTCTTCCACACTAGTTTCCAATCTTCCCAGCAGTTTTTGCACCCATCCCAAAAGCTGGGGTCTTTGGGTTTATCGAACACTAGATTGTTAAAGTTTTTGCCTAGATTGTCCTGATATCCTATCCTGTGCCACTGATCGAATGCTCTATTTCTTAGCCAGTACCAAACGGTTTTGATGACCACTGCTTTATAATATAGTTTTAGATCTGGTACAGCAAGGCCACCTTCATCTGCCTTTTTTTTTCATTGATCCCCTTGAGATCCTTGACCTTTTATTCTTCCAAATGAACTTTGCTACTATTTTTTCTAGAACTGTAAAATAATTTCTTGGGAGTTTGATTGGTATGGCACTAAATAAGTAGATTAGTTTGGGTAGTATTGTCATTTTTATTATGTTTGCTCTGCCTACCCATGAGCACTTAATATTTTTCCAATTGATTAGGTCTGATTTTATTTGTGTGGAAAGTGTTTTGTAATTTAGTTCCTATAGTTTCTGACTTTTCCTTGGCAGATAGATTCCCAAATATTTTATCCTATCATCTGCTATTGGGAATGGAATTTCTTTTTGCATCGCTTGCTGCTGAACTTTGTTGGTAATATATAAAAATGCTGATGATTTATGTGGATTAAATTTGAATCCTGCCACTTTGCTAAAGTTGTGAATTGTTTCTAGTAGTTTTTTAGTTGAATATCTAGGGTTCTCTAAGTATACCATCATGTCATCTGCAAAGAGTGATAATTTGGTTTCTTCATTACCTACTCTGATTCCTTTTATCTCTTTTTCTTCTCTTATTGCTAAAGCTAACATTTCTAATACAATATTAAATAGTAATGGTGACAGTGGGCAGCCTTGTTTCACTCCTGATCTTATTGGGAATGGTTTTAGTTTGTCTCCATTACATATGATGCTTGCTGATGGTTTTAAATAGATGCTACTGATCATTTTAACGAAAAGCCCATTTATTCCTATACTCTCTAGTGTTTTTAATACAAAGGGATGTTGCATTTTATCAAATGCTTTTTCTGCATCTATTGAGATAATCATATGGTTTTTGTTAGTGTGGTTATTAATATAATTAAATATGCTGATAGTTTTCCTAATATTGAACCAGCCCTGCATCCCTGGTATAAATCCTACTTGGTCATAGTGTATTATCCTGGGGATGACTTTCTGTAATCTCATTGCTAATATCTTATTTAAAATTTTTGCATCAATATTCATTAGGGAAATTTGTATATAGTTTTCTTTCTCTGTTTTCACCCTACCTGGTTTAGCTATCAGCACCATATCGGTCTCATAGAAGGATTCTGGCAGTATATGTTCTGTCCCTATTTTCTCAAATAGTTTGTGTAGTATTGGAATTAATTGTTCTTTGAATGTTTGGTAGAATTCACATGTAAATCCATCTGGCCCTGGAGATTTTTTCTTAGGGAGTTGGTTAATAGCTTGTTCTATTTCTTTTTCTGATATGGGGCTATTTAAATAATTTATATCCTCTTCTGTTAACCTGGGCAATCTATGTTTTTGTAGATATTCTTCCATTTCATTTAGATTATCAAACTTACTGGCATAAAGTTGGGCAAAGTAACTCCTAATTATTGCTCTAATTTCCTCTTCATTGGAGGAAAGTTCTCCCTTATCATTCTTGAGACTAACAATTTGATTTTCCTCTTTCCTTTTTCTCATCAAATTTACTAAAGGCTTATCTATTTTGTTGGTTTTTTCATAGAACCAACTCTTAGTTTTATTTATTAATTCAATAGTTTTCTTATTTTCAATTTTATTAATTTCTCCTTTTACTTTTAGAATTTCCAATTTGGTATTTAATTGAGGGTTTTTAATTTGTTTTTTTTTTCTAGTTATTTTTAATAATGAGCCCAATTCATTGATCTTTTCTTTCTCTATTTTATGCAAGTAAGCATCTAGAGATATAAAATTGCCCCTTATAACCGCTTTAGCCGTATCCCACAAATTTTGGTATCTTGTCCCCTTATTGTCATTCTCCTGGATGAAATTATTGATTGTGTCTATGATTTGCTCTTTCATCCATTCATTCTTCAGGATTAGATTATTTAATTTCCAATTAACTTTTGGTTTATTTTCTCCTGGCCTTATATTGCATGTGATTTTTATTGCATCATGATCTGAAAAGGATGCATTTACTATTTCTGCCTTTCTGCATTTGATTTTGAGGTTTTTATGCCCTAACACATGGTCAATTTTTGTATAGGTTCCATGGACTGCTGAGAAAAAAGTAAACTCCCTACTGTCTCCATTCAACTTTCTCCATAGATCAATCATACCTAACTTTTCTAAGAATTGGTTTATCTCCCTAGTTTCTTTCTTGTTTATTTTGTGGTTTGATTTATCTAATTCTGAGAGAGCAAGGTTGAGATCCCCCAGTAGTATTGTTTGGCTGTCTATTTCTTCTTGCATCTCTCTTAATTTCTCCCCTAGGAATTTGTGTGCTATTGTACTTGGTGCATATATATTTAGTATAAATATTGCTACATTATCTATGGTACCCTTTAATAAAATATAGTTTCCTTCCTTATCTCTTTTGATTAGATCTATCTTGGCTTTTACTTAAATTGAGATAAGGATTGCTACCCCTGCTTTTTTTTTGTTCACCTGAAGCATAATGGGTCCTGCTACAGCCTTTTACCTTCATCCTATATGTGTCACTATGTTTTAGATGTGTTTCTTGTAGACAACATATTGTGGGATTCTGGTTTTTAATCCAGTCTGCTATCCGCTTCCGCTTTATGGGAGAGTTCATCCCATTCACATTCACAGATAGAATAACTAATTCTTTATTTCCTGCCATCGGATTTACCCAAGTTATGTTTTCCCCTTTCCTTTCCCCTTTCTCCCTTCCCCCCTCCTCAGTACTTTGCTTTTCATGACCCCCTCCTCCAAACAATACTCCACCCTTTAAATCCCTTCCCCCTGTTTTTACTCCTTTCCCCTGATTCTTCTATTTTCCCTTCTATTAGTTTATCCCTTTCTTTTCCTCCTTTCCCTCCCACTTCCCTCTAGCAACAGACAAGTTTCTAGGTGAAATCAAGTGTCTGATATACACTTTTAGAGCCCAACCTCATGAGAGTAAGATTTACACAATGCTCAAATCCCTCCCCTCTTTCTCTCAATTATATTAGGTTTTCTTTGCCTCTTCAAGAGATTTTACCTTGTTTTTACCTCCTTTTTTTAGATCTTATTTTCACCACTTTTTCCCTCTTTTCCCCAGTATGACAACCTTTCCCCCTCTAGTTCTCTTTTTCATATTATCAAAGTAATATCTAGTTAATTATACCCCCAAACTTTAAGCATCCCCCTAGTAGAAATAAAGTTCTCAAGAGTCCTTTCCTTTTTACCTTTTTATGCTTCTCTTGAGTTCTGTGTTTGGATGTCGAATTTTTTGTTCAGATCTGGTCTTTTCATTAGAAATAGGTGAAATTCACCTATATCATTGAATGACCATCTTCTTCCCTGGAGGATAATGCTCATTCTAGCTGGATAGGATATTTTTGGCTGTAATCCAAGTTCCTTTGCCCTTCGGAATATCTGGTTCCAGGCCCTTTGATCCTTCAATGTGGAGGCTGACAGATCGTGTGTGATTCTAATTATTGATCCTCGGTATTTGAATTGTTTCTTTCTAGCTGCTAGCAGAATATGTTCCTTGGTGCTATAATCCTGAAATTTAGCCACGATATTCCTTGGGGTTTTAATTTTGGGGTCTCTTTTAGGAGGTGATCGGTGAATTCTTTCAATGGTGATTTTGCCCTTTGATTCTGCAATCTCAGGGCAGTTTTCTTTCAGGATTTCCTGGAAGATAGTGTTTAGATTCTTTTTTTCATCATGGCTTTCAGGAAGTCCAATAATCCTTAGATTGTCTCTCCTAGATCTATTTTC
>JAJPUD010012872.1:0-41436 GCA_023553655.1 Myrmecobius fasciatus
AGTTCTAATAAGACTCTGTTCCCCAAACTCCCCCACAATCTTGCCAGTGAGTCGCGGGACTAATTCCACCTTCCCGAGTAGGCTTTCTTGATTAGTTCAGAGGGACCCCTCTGCTGCAGATCACGCTTCCCATGTAACTGTATCCCTGGCAGACCTGCTGTTCACCTGTCTGTATCATCCTGAGCTCTATTTGTCAAGAGAGTCAACAGAACATTTTTTGTTCTTCCCACTTGAAGAGGACCCAAATGACCTCACCACGTTAAGAGTTGCAGTGTTTGTGGCTTGCATGGCTAAAAGTCTTCAGCTCCTCCTGCTGAGAACACGGCTTCATCATGAGACTCAGCCACTTCTAGCAACCTGGAGGAAGGAATCTACCCAGGCTGCTCTGTTTGGGCTTCTCCTTCATGGCTATAAAGTCTTAACCTGCATCAGATGACTTTTATGATAGATAATCTGGATGATGATGATTTAGTCTGAATTCTTATTGCACAGGAGGAATTCAGCAGTCTCTTCATCTCATAAATTTAGGATTTGATTTGAAATGATAGGCAGACTTCAACATGAGATGGCTGACTAAAAGTGGAATATTTGCATTGGAAACAAGACAGGGATCTCACTTCCTGTCTAGCATCAAACTTTCATAGGGAAATTCGTCTATAATTTTCTTTCTCTGTTTTTACCCTACCTTTTTTAGCTATCAGCACTATATCTGTGTCATATAAGGAATTTGGTAGAACACCTTCTTTCCCTATTTTTTCAAATAGTTTATATGGTATTAGAATTAATTGTTCTTTGAATGTTTGGTAGAATTCACATGTAAATCCATCTGGCCCTGGGGATTTTTTTAGGGAGTTGATTAATGACTTGTTCTATTTCTTTTTCTAAAATAGGGCTATTTAAATAATTTATTTCTTCTTCTGTTAACCTGGACAAACTATATTTTTGTAGATATTCCTCCATTTCATTTAGATTATCAAATTTATTTACATAAAGTTGAGCAAAGTAACTCCTAATTATTGCTCTAATTTCCTCTTTATTGGTGGAAAGTTCTCCCTTTTCATTTTTGAGACTAACAATTTTATTTTCTTCTTTCCTTTTTCTAATCAAATTAACTAAAGGTTTATCTATTTTGTTTTTTTTTCATAAAACCAACTCTTAGTTTTATTTATTAATTCAATAGTTTTCTTATTTCCAATTTTATTAATCTTCTATTTTATTTTCAGAATTTCAAATTTAGTATTTAATTGAGGGTTTTAATTTGTTCTTCTTCTAGCTTTTTAGTTGTAAGGCCAAAAATTCATTGATCTGCCCTGAAGTTTTAGAATCAGAAGGTAAAAAAGTCATTGAAAGAATTCACTGATCACTTCCTGAAAGAGATTCCAAAATTAAATCCCCAAGGAATATCTTGGCTAAATTTCAGAACTATCACACCAAGTAATAGATATTGCAAGCAGCCAGAAAGAAACAATTTGAATACCAAGGAGCCATAACTAGGATTACCCAGGACTTAGCAGCCTCCACCTTAAAGGATCGACCTAGAATCTGATATTCTGAAAGGCAAAGGAACTTGGATTACAGCCAAGAATAAGCTATCCAGCAAAAATGAGCATTATCTTTCAGGGAAGAAGATGGAAATTTAATGATTCAGGTGAATTTCACCTATTTCTAATGAAAAGACCAGATCTGAACAAAAAAATTGACTCCAAACACAATACACAACAGAAGCATAAAAAGGTAAAAAGGGAAGAACTCTTGAGAACTATATTTCTACTAAGGGTATTCTTAGAGAATGTGGGTATAATTTGATTTTATTTTGATAATATGAAAAAGAAATTAGAGGTAGAAAGGGGATCGATCATATTAAAAAAAGAGGAAAAATTAGGTAAAATAAGAAAAATTACATCTCATGAAGAAGCAAAGAAAACCTATTATAATTGAGGGAAAGAAGGGAGGGGGATGAACATTATGTGAATCTTACTCTCATCAGCTCTCTCTCTGAGAGAATAATAGACATATTTGGTATCACAAAGAAACTTGTCTCACCTTATAAGGAAATGGGAGGGAAAGGGGAAAAAGAAAGGGAAAGACTAATATAAGGGAAAACAGAAGAATTAGAGGAAAGGTGTAAAAAGGGCGGAGGAGCTCTAAAGGGGGAGGACTGTTTGAGGGAGGTGGTCATCAAAAGCAAAATACTGGAGAGTAGGAAAGGGGGATAGGAAAGAGAAAAACATAAATTTGGGTAGATGAGATGGCAGGAAATACAGAATTGGTTATTTTAACTGTGAATGTGAAGGGAATAAACTCTCCCATAAAGCAGAAGGGGATAGCAGATTGGAATAAAAGCCAGAATCCTACAATATGTTGTTTACAAGAAACACATCTAAAGCATAGAGACACATACAGGGTGAAGGTAAAAGGCTGGAGCACAATCTATTATGCTTCAGGTGAACAAAAAAAGCAGGGGTAGTAATCCTGATCTCAAATCAGGTAAAAGTAAAGATAGATCTAATTAAAAGAGACAAGGAAGGAAATTATATCTTACTTGTGAAATAGGGATCAGATCATGTCTCCCTTTGTGGCTTCCTCTGGAGTTGCTTTGTATTTAGGAACCTCAGGATTTGAGATCTGTTCTTCTCTCTCTTTATAAAAGCTGTCTATGGTCTTTTTTGTTTTTTATTCATTTTTAAAGTTTGAAGTCTGTTCAAAGCAAAGGAGTGACAGCTGTTTTAATTTGCCCTGGGGTAGTTCTGCTCATTGATTTCCAATGCTGGGCAATGGCAGGTAGGTCCAGCTCTTCTGGGAATCAAATTATTTACAATTTACTTTTTACAAAAGGCAGATCTGCCAAACCACCTGCTTGCAGCTAGGACAGAGTGGCCCAAGAGGGTCACAGAAGCTCCCCAGGTGCTTAGAACCTGAGTCCTGGCCTTGGCTTCCTGCCCCAGTCTCCCTGTACTGTGCTCTGGGCTCGGCAAACTGTCCCCCTTCCCAATTGAAAAGTTCTTCCAAGGTAACTTTTGGGAATGTGTTGTACCCCAAATATTTGGGGGTGCTTTGACTCCAAAGTCAGTTTACAGGCTTAATCTGCTGTGTGTTTGAGAGAAGGTCAGAGGAGGTCACAGAGAGTCTTGTCTGCTCTCTGCCATCTTTGCTCTGCTACTCTCTTCTTTGGGGTTTTTAACAGGATTTTTATAGCAATTATTTACACAACTTCACATGGGCCTTCTCAGTGGGGGTTACAGATGTAAGAAATTTGAAATTTGGAAAAAAATATTTAAAAAACTGTTTTACATGTACCTAAAGGGAAAATATTTAAAAGTAACATAATAAATAAAAATAAAGAGTGAAATATTCACTTTTTCCACAAGAAATGCTAAATTCTGCAATGTCAACAATGACCATATGATGTCAGAAGAGACTGGATTATATTCATTAGTGTCATTTTTTTAAGCCACCAAATGTCACCAAAAACAATTTTGAATGCCATTAAATTGGTCAAAAACCCTTATGAAAAGGATACTATGTTTTGCACTCTCCTCTGGGTGCTAGAAAGTCAAAAATATAAGAGAAACAGCCTCTGCCTTCAGAGAAAAAATACATTCTATTGATGGAGGCCCACTCCGTATTAATAAAATCAAACTTAATAAGCATGGCCCTTAAGAACAGTATGAAGACAAGACTCACCATTAATAATTTTTATAGAACATTAATATTCCATTACTTTCATATATCCTAAGTTGTTTAGCCATCCCAAAATTGATGGGCATCTACCCATTTTCCAACTTTTTACCATTAGGTTTCTATTCTGAAGCCACACCCAAGGCTCCTCGCTTTGCCCTGTGGTAGTCCTTCAGATATGGGAGAGCAGCGACCACTGCCCCTGCTGCCTTCTCTTCTCAGAGTGCACGGGCACCCACTTATCAAATCTCAGCACTGAGAGCCGGCTGGCAGGGACCAATCTCCTGCACCTAAACTGGAGGGAGCAGGCCTGGAGAGGGAGGTTCAGTGACTTCTGTCCCACAGGCTGCAGGGAGCAGAGCTGCAATTTTCAAGCCGAATTCCAGATTCTCCATTCAGGGCTCCTTCTACCACGTGACCTTTCTCCCTCCATCTGCTCCTCACAGGGTGAAGTTTCCGGGCCCCTCACCACCTCTGCCTGTCAGTGTTCTTCCTAAATGGAGATCCTAGCAGTGAATGTGACACTCTGCATCTTGTCTGACAGAGAGGTGCCCTTATTCTTGGCACGATTATTTTCTCCAGGTCCAAGATGTCCCAGGTGTGGGGACACCCCTACTTGGAGAGACGTGCTGCTCCTGCCAGTCAGCCAGGGAGGAGCGGGTTCCCTGGGACACCAAGGGGTTAAATGATTTGTGTATGATCACATGGCCAAGCCAGAAGGGAGAACCCAGGTCCTCCTGAGGACAAAAGCCACGCTAAAAGCTGCCCTTACAAGTAGATACAGAGTCAGGGATCTCAAGGAGCTCCCACTCTAGTAACTGTGGAAGAAAATGCCCATAGGAAGCATCAACTGAATGGTGGGTGGCAAGGCCAGAGCCACAAGGGTGCCAGCGGGAGGGCACATGATGAGGGGCGGGACTCCCTACAACACAGCAGGGAGCCTGCCCTGCAGAGGTGGGAGTCTGGAGGGCACTGCCCTCACCAAGGTAGGGAAGAACCTCCCTGTCAAGTAGTCCTGAAGGTCAGAGTGGAGCAGGGATTGAGGGCTTCCTCCAGCAGAGTGTTGTCATGGGAGCAGGAGATTTGGGAATGGCACCCTGCTGGGCACCAGCTCACATACACTTAATTCAAAAGGACGGTTACCCCCAGTGAGTTAGTTCTCTTCTTCGTCCCCATCTGTTACCACTCCCCACCTCTGCCTATAGCCTGGATGCTATAGTACTGTTTGTAGGGAGGGCTCTGGGCGGGGGGGGGGGGATTTTGCTTCCCAACACTGGCTCTTCTATCCACAGCCTGCTTCAGTGGAGGGGGGGGGGCTTCCCTCCTTCAATAAAACAAACTCAAACTAATGAGAAAATAGAAGAAAATGTGGGAATCCCCATCAGCAAAAACAAGTGGTATGGAAAATAAATGGGAAAAAGATAATTTAAAGATGAGCCAAGAGGGATAGGAAATAAAAGATACACGCAAAAAGAAAAAGAAAAATCAACAGTAGAATTTATTAGGGGAAAACTAATAGGAGTAGCAATCATTAATGCCAGACAAAGTTAAAGCTAAAATAGATTTAATCAAAAAAGAAAAAAAGGGAAACTGCATTATACGTCAGTTTATCAATAAAGCATTAGACTACTTCAAATAACTAGACAGTATAAGGTTTGAATATTGTGTGGTGAAGAAAAAAGATGACTTGGAGGATTTAGAAAAATATAGTAAGTATTGGACTTTTGAACGAATTCACCTTCAGAAAAACAGAGGACAGATATCATAGAGTCAACAATGGTTCATGCATTTATGGGTATGATTATTAGTAGCTAGTGACATATTAGAATATGTATGTGTGTATGCATATATATCTTCATTGAATTGTAAAATTCTTGGGTGGTAGCAAGAGGGAAAAACAATAAAGTAAAAAATGCAACAGCAGAGAACAAAAGAAAGCAAACAAGGAAGCAAAGCTGAACTTCTCTAAACACATTGTAGAGTATTTATTTTATAGGCATTCTTAAAATAGATATTCATAGCTTTATATTGTGAATATGCTCATGTTCTCCTTTGCACATGGCAATTTTCTTGTCAAGATTTTTTTCAAAAGAAAAAAGAAAAAAAATCCAAGAAAATGTCCCTGATGTCTTACATCCAGATGATAAAAGATAAATTGAAGGAAAAAAAAATCTACTGATCAACTCCTGAAAGAAACCCCCCAAAAAAACTTTCAGGAATATAATAACCAAATTCCAGAGCTGCCAGGAGAAAATATTACAAAGGTCACAAAGGAATAATTCAAATGTCATGGAGCCACTGTCAGTATCACACAGGAGTTAGAGGCTTCCATATTAAAGGATATGTGATATTCAGGAAGGCAAAGAGCTAGGTTACAATGAAGAATAAACTGCAGCAAAACTGAGTACAATCATTTCTAGGGATGGAGACAGAGAATGGATATTTCATGAACTAGAGAAATTTTAAGCATTCCTAAATACTAGAAATATAAGAACCTTCACATTAAAGAGAAATCATAAGAGACTGAATAAGGTTAAATTGTGTACATTCCTATATGTGAAGTTGATACTCATAATTCATAAGATCTTTATCATTATGAGGGCAGTAGGAAGGAATCTACATAGAGACCATGAATTTCAGTTGATTATGTTGGGGTGGTCTCAGAAAAAAATGGAGTGAGAAAGAGGGAAGCACTGTGAGAAGAGGGAGGGGAGATATAATGGGGGAATTTTTCTCATGTAAAAAAAGGTGTTCAAAAAAGAGCTTTTTTATTGAAGGGGAAATGATGTGGGGGGTGTTAATGGGCAATCCTTGAACTTCACTCTTAGCTTCAAAAGAGGAAGCATATATAAACACATATATATTATATATGTATGTATATAAAAACTCAGTACTATATAGAAATTTATCTTACTCAATAGAGAAATAATAGAAGTAGATAAGAGAAAGGAGGTGGAAGGACAGATTAAAGAAGCGGTGTTGAGAAGCAAAATAGATTTTGAGGAGGAAGTAGAAAAGGTGGAGTCAAAATGGCAAAGTAATGGTAGGGACCATGTTGAGTTCTCCCCCAAATCCCTCCAAATAATTTTAAGTAATGGTTCTAAATTAAATTTAGAGTAGCAGAACCCACAGAAAGACAGAATGAAAGCACCATCCAACCCAGGCCAGCAGGAGAAGTCTGTCACACCAAGGGGGACGGGGAATGAAATCCAGTGGGGGCCAAGCCAGCACAGCTCCAGCAAATCAGGAGTCGGCCTTGGAAACCACTGAATCAGCAGTGGCAGCTTCAGCTTCCAGAACTCTCAGCCCACAGACAGTAAGGAGGTTGAATAAGTATTCAGAGGGGGATTATAGGGGTCACCTTGCTAGCACTGAGGCAGGACTCTTGTTGCTTTGTCCATACTAGAATCCGGGTGGCAGTCCTGTGTGGCAGTGCTAAGGCTAGGAGAATCACTATCTCATGCAGAGCCTGCAGCCAGAGTAGAGTCAGGACCTTCCTCACAGGGGCCAAGGCAGAAAAGAGTGCTTGTGGTTGCTTAAGGACCAGAGCACAGGCCAGGAGAGTAATAAACCAAAACATACAAATCCCCTAGTAATATCTCTGAAAACAGCTACACAAAACTCCTGAAGCTTGAAATATTACATCCTCCACTGTAGAAGCAGAGCCCAACTTTAACAAAGACCTAAAAGTCAAGTCATTGCCTGGGAAAATGAGCATAGAACAGAAAAAGATTATGACCATAGAAAGTAGTTATGATGACAGCAAAGATCAAAACACATACTTAGAAGAATATAACAAAATCAATCTCCTACATCTGAAGCCTCCAAGAAAAATATAAAGTGGTCTTAGGCCATGGAAGAACTCAAAATGGATTTTGAGAATCAAAAGAGGTTGAGGAAAAACTGGGATGAGAAATGAGAGCAATGCAAGAAAATCATGAAAAACAAGTCAACATCTTGGCAAATGATAACAGCTTAAAAAAAAACAGACTTGGCCAAAGGGTCAAGGAATTACAAACAGCCAATGAGGAGAATACCTTAAAAAGCAGAATTGCCCAAATGGGAAAAAATCATTAAAGAAATCAACTCTTTTAAAAGTAGAATTGGACAAATGACAAAAAAGATTACAAAAGCTCACTGAAGAAAATAAAGTCTTAAAAATTCAAATTGAGAGCATGGGAAACTAATGACTTCATGTGAAATCCAGAAACAATAAAACAAAGTGAAAAGAATGAAAAATAGAAGACAATGTGAAATATCATTGGGAAAACAAGTGACCTGGAAAATAGATCCAGGAGGGATAATTTAAACATTATTGGACTACCTGAAAGCCAAATCAAAAAGAATCTAGACACCAACTTTCAAGAAATTGTCAAGGAAAGCTGCTTTAATGTTCTAGAACCAATGAGTAAAATAGAAACTGAAAAAAAAATCGCCAATCACAAATTGAAAGAAATCTCAAAATGAAAATTCCCAGGGACATTATAGCAAAATTCCAGAGCTCTCAGGTCAGGAGAAAATATTGCAAGGAGCCAGAAAGAAACAAATCCAATATTGTAAAGCCACAGTCAGAATAACACAAGACTGAATGGCTTTCATATGAAAGGAAAGGAAGACGTGGAATAGAATATTGCTGAGGGCAAAGGAGCTAGGTGTACAACCAATAATCAGCAAAATTGTATTTAATCCTTCAGGGGGAAAATGGACTTTCAGTGAAATTAATAATTTTCAAGCATTCTTGTTGACAAGACCAGAGCTAGGCCTCCTGAGAAGTTAAAAAAAAGTAAACAAAAAAAGGGAAATAAGAAGGAATTTAATGAGCTTAAAGTGTTTACCTTCCTACATGGGAAGATGATACTTGTAACTCATTGGAACTTGTTCATTCTTAGAGCTGTTAGGAGGAATATAGATAGATAGAGGACACCAGAGTTAGTTGAATGTGAAAAGATGATATCCAAAATAAATAAAATTAAAGGTTGAAAGAGGAATGTGCCAGGAGAAAAAGAAAGGAAGGCATAGAATTTGGTAAATTATCAGCAAGAAAAATCTTGCCAGTGGAGGGGGAAAGGAGGGAAGGAAGGAGAACCTTACTCTCATCAGCATTGGCCCAAAGAAGGAATAACATACACTCTCACTTGGGTGTAAAAATCTCTTACCTGACAGAATAGTATGAGGAAAAGGGGATAAGTTTTGGGGGGTACCAGAAAAAAGAACAAATTGGATTGGGGGTAATTAGAAGCAAAATACTTTTGAGGACAGATAGGATGAAAGGAGATGAATGGAAAAATGGCAGAAATACAGTCAGCAGAAGTAATTGTGAAAACAATTTGAAGCAAATATCTTTGGTAAAACCCTCATTTCTCAAACATATAGAGAACTGAGTCAAATTTATACAAATAGGAGCCATTCTTCCCTTGATTAATAATCAATGAATGGTTTTCAGATGAAGTATTCATGGCTATCTATAGCCATAGGGAAAAATGCTTTAATTCACTATTGATTGGAAAAATGCAAATTAAAACAATTCTGAAGTACTACCATATACCCGTTAGATTGAGAAAAGAAAAAATGCCAAATGTTGTAAAGAATGTGGGGAAAATGAGACATTAATGCACTGTTGGTAGAGATGTGAACTGATTCAACCATTGTGCAAAGCAATTTAGAACTATGCCCAAAGAGCTTTAAAATCATGTATACATTTTGATCAAGCAATATCACTATTAGAGCTATATCTCGATGTTGGAGGGGTTGTTAAAAGATAGGAGCATGAATGCTCTGTTGGTAGAGCTGTGAAATGATCCAACCATTTCTTCAAGCAATTTGGAATTATGCAATGAAGTAGCAATATGTCCATACTCGTTGAATAAGACTCCATTACTGATTTTATTCCCCATAGAAATCATGAAAGGAAAAAGAACCTGATATTCTGCAAAACATTGATAGCAAGGACTTTTGCTGGTCAATAATAATGGGAAACATTCAGATGCCCATAGTTAATGGGGAATGGCTAAACAAATTGTAGTGTATAAATGTACTAGTACTGTAAGAAATGATATGCCTGATGAATATAGAAAAGCATGGAAGGATCTATGTGAATTGATGATGCAAACTGATGTAAGGAGAACCAAAAAATATACACAATAATCACAACATTCCATTTTTTGAGGAAATTTTTTATTTTTTATAAACAAGACCTTTTTATTTTTCAAAATGCATATGAAGATAATTTTCAACATTCACCCCTACAAAACCTTGTGTTCCAAATGTTTATCCTTTTCTCTCCCCATCTCTCCTCCCCTAGACAGCAAATAATCCAATACATGTTAAATATGTGCAAGTCTTCTAAACATATTTCCACACAATATTATTCTGCACAAGAAAAATCAGATCAAAAAGGAAAAAAAATGAGAAGGAAAAAACACGTAAGCAAACAACCATAACAAAAGAGAAAATACTATGTTGTGATCCACATTCAGTCCCTATGGTCCAATCTCTGAATGTAGATGGAACTCTCCATCAAAAGTTTATTGGTATTGGCCTGAATCACTTCATTGTTGAAAATAGCCAAGTCCATCACAGCTAATCATAACACAATCTTGTTGTTACTGTGTACAATGTACTTTTAGTTCTACTCACTTCACTTAGGCTCAGTTCATCTTAGTCTCTCTAGGCCTTTCTGAAGTCATCGTGCTGATCGTTTCCTATAGAACAATAATATTCCATAACATTCATACACCAGAGTTATTCACATATTCCCCACCTGATGGGCATCCACTCAACTTTCAGTGCCTTGACACCACAAAAAGAGGTGCAACAAACACTTTTGCACATGTGTTCTTTTCTCTTTTTTATGATCTTTTTGGGATACAGACACAGTAGAGACATGGATGGATAAAAGGGCATGCACAATTTGATAACTCTTTGGGCATAGCTACAAATTGTTCTCTAGAATGCTTGGATCAGTTCACAACAATGTGTCAGTGTCCCAGTTTTCCCACATCCACTCCATCATTTATCATTATCTTTTCCTCTCATCTTAGCCAATCTGAGTCATGTGTCCCTCCGAGTTGTCTTAATATGCATTACTCTAATCAAAGTGATTTAGAGCACTTTTTCATATGACTAGAAATGAAAATTGTCTGTTTATATTCTTTGACCATTTATTAGTTGGAAAATGACCTGTATTCTTATAAATTTGATTCAATTCTCTATATATTTCAGAAATGAGAGCCTAATCAGAACCCTCGTATGTAAAAAGTCTTTTCCCAGTTCTCTGCTTCCCTTCTAATCTTGGCTGCATTGGTTTTGTTTGTAAAAAAAAAAAAAAAAACAAAACAAAACAAAACAAAAAAACCTTTCTCATTTAATATAATCAAACTTGTCCTTTTTGTATTTCATAATGTTCTCTAGTTCTTCTTTGGCCATAAATTCTTTCCTTTTCCACAGATCTGAGAGGTAGAAGATCTCTTGTTCTTCTAATTTGCTTAAAGTGTCATACTTTAGTAATAATGAACCTGTTTCAGGCTTATCTTTCCATAGGGTATTAAGTATTGATCAGTGCCTAGTTTCTGCCATACTATTTTCCAATTTTCCCAGCAATTTTTATCAAAGTATGAATTCTTATTTTTTTTTAATTTTTGCTTTTTGCTGAGGCAATTGGGGTTAAGTGACTTGCCCAGGGTCACACAGATTTGAACTCAGGTCCATCTGACTTCAGAGCTAGTGCTCTATCCACTGTGCCACCTAGCTGCCCCACAAAGTATGAATTCTTATCCAAGAAGCTGGAGGCATTGTAACCACAACATTCTAAATGGAAACTAAAGAATAAAATTCAAAAGCAAATGTACTAAAATCATAAAGATCAATAATGATTCAAATAATGAGATCTGAGAACACAACTTCAACCTATCCCTTTGTGGAAATAAGAGGCCCACAGGTGTTACAGATTGCACACGTTTTCAGACATCTTCAAAGTAACTATCATTCCAGTGAATTATTTTTTCCCTATAAAAATTACTGTAGAGAGCACATTGCTTGCTAACTTGGGGAGGGTGGAGGTAAGGGAAGAGATAAGAAAACAATTGAAACTCAAAATCTTACAAAAATGAATATTGCAATCTATCTTTATATGTAAATGAAAACATAAAATATAACAGAATTAAAAATACTATAGGGCATATCAGCTGGTTCTCTGGGGGGATATAGAGGATAACTAAAGTTGTGTAACTTACATTCAAAAATGAAAAGCTATTCTTTTTCAAAAAAATGACATGAAAAAGGAGTGAAAATTTTAGAATTATTGGTCAAATTGAAAACTATGCAATTCAAAGGAGCCTAGATACAGTATTTTAAGAAATCAAACAAGAAAACTTTTTAGACCTCTTAGAGCAAGAAACCAGAGGACATCTATAAGGCACACCCAGAAAGAATCCCCCAAAATGAAAACTTCCAGCAACATTACAGCCAAAATCCTCAGTTTACAGATCAAAGCCTGCAGCCTGAAATGAAAGGATTCAAATAACAAATAGGCGGGGCCATAAATATACAGCCTTTTCAGCTATTCTTCTAATGAAGATGAGATTTTGAAATAAAATATTCCATAATTTAAGGAGCAAAACCTACAAAGTAGCTTCCCCAATTAAATGTAATCACCACACAGGAGAAAACTTGGATATTTATTGAAATGGAAGAGTTCCAAACATACCTGATAAAAGGCCTAGAGCTTCCCTGGAGCTTCGAAGCGCAAACACAGCATGCAAGAGAAGGTGGCTTAAGCTCCCAGGTAGAAGTGTGTCTAAATCCACCTCTGCAGCTAGAGGCCCATCAGTGAGCCACTCCCAAGCATCATCATGGCATCGTAGAGATATAAGGAGAGTAATAAGGTGGAAGGTGAACCCCAACAGATGGAGAGGGATGGATTCTGCTGATCCCAAAGGCTTTCTCTTGGCTGGCTTGGAGACCTCAACTTAAGGAGAGACCCTGGGGAGACAGACAAGATCTTTGGTGAGGAAAGAGTTTTCTAAACACTTATAGGCACAGCCAATGCAATAAGCATTTATTAAGCTCCTGCTGTGTGTATGACAGACACTGTAATCAAGTACCACTCCTTTATACTTTGCATTTTCCACCAGGTAAAAATAAAAGCTGCCCTATATTTGCATTGTTATTAGCCTGATTGCTCACATGTAGAACTAAGGTCCTTTATACTTCTTCTGGGGAGAATTACAAGCCAAATTCAGATGTCCCCTGGGGAAACCTTTGTTTGGCGACAAAAGCTTCACTGGGAGGCAGAATGGTATTCTAAAAAGCACTGGCTGCCACAGAGTCAGAGGATCTGGGTTTATATGCTGCCTCTGAGGCTTAGTGCCTGTGAGACCCTGGGGAACAAACGAATCTCAGTTTCTTCCCCTGTCTAGAAGGACATCAGTGAGGTCATCAGGGTGCCTGGGATGATGGATTTTCCCCTTTCCTGGTGCATGTCTCAAAGCCATAGCAGCTTGTTCTGTGAATCTTCCTATGCACCCTCTTCTGCAGTCCGCATCTCTGTTTCCCTTTCTCTGGCTCTGGCCCTGCCTGTCTCTGGCCCAGCATCTCCATACCTGACTGTTTTGTTCTCTGTCTCTCAATATATATATAATGTACTTGCCTGTATGTATGTATGAGGGTATCCCAAGGTATGTTGTAGCCCCTGGAGATTTAGATCTGCTCCCAGCTGGCAGTGCAGGACAAAGGAGGGTCCGAGCCTTCCCCTCCTCCGAACGAGGGATCACAATGGAGGTCTGATAAGGAGGCAGCCTGAGTGCTTGAGACTCAGGATTCCTGGTATCCTTGGCAACGATCCGTCACCATGGCAACCAGTGACTAAAATTGGCTGATGGAGCTTTAGTGTACACTCGATTTTACCTCTAGAGAGATTACAGTCCTCCAAAGGTGGGGTGCATGACGTGATCTGGATTTCTGCTAGAAAGGGTATGAGACCATCATCCCATTCCCTGCTTTTTGAACAAGTATCCTGAGGCCCAGTGGTCTGGCTTTTGGGGTTCAGGGGCTTCAGTGCATGTTTATACTTTCACATTTACATTGATTAAAGATTCGCCTTATCAATAATTTCCAGTGATTGAAGTAAACCAGCTATCAGCAATCACTCATACAGTAAGAGGGGGTAAGCTCTGCTGGTCTGACATAAAATAATTTATGCTACTTGGCAGGGGAAAGTTCTTTTTTGCCTTTTTGCTCAGTTATTACTAAAACTCCTTCCAAAATTAGGTCGACTACGTTTGTCCCCTAGGCACCCCAAGTTCTCCTAGATGTCGTATGTTGGGAGGAAGAACTTGGTCTTAATTAGCTTTGAAGGATCAAAGATACTAGGTAACAGTATCAATAGACTGAATCTCTGTTCCAGTCTTTAACTGGGAAGACATCTAGCACAAACTGTGTGAGCTTGGATAAATACCCTTCCAGCAATATTCAGAAGACCTTCCCAGCTCTGTCCATCTGTATGCTAAAGACCCTTCTAGTAATGGCCAGTCTATACATAGACAGACTTCCATTCCCCCCACCCCCGGCAGTGACATTCTGAGTTCCAAGGTCCCTTTCAGCTGTGCATTCTGGGATGCTAACATGACCCTCACATCCTCTAAAGTTTTGTGCTCCAGGAATCTTCCAGCTCTGACATTCCATGTTCTCTGGTCTCTGGATCCTCCCAGATCTCACATTCTTTGATTTAAAGATGTTCCCAGACCTGACATTCTCTGGTCTGTTTTCTAAGTGTAACATCATGTTACAATAAAGAGCTCATTTTTAAAGTGAGCCTAGGGGTAAAATATTGCTCCAGCTCAGTCAACATGGTTCCTTCTTGTGACTTTAAGGAGTTTCTTTTAGGAGAAGCATTATGGGATAAGAAAACATCTAATATTTAGCAGTGATTGGGGTCTCTGCTAAAGAGACAATTCTGTTTCTAGTTTACCTCTGCCCTCTTGGTGGTTGAGGCAAAATGTAAATTACTAGAAAACTTGCTGCAACTAAAACTCAGATTACTCTAGTATCTACAACTAGATCTAGTATCTACTTTGAGGGGAAATTGGGGAAAGAGCAATTTTCTTCTTGCAAGTTTTCTTTGGCTACATGTATGTGGGTAAACTGGTGACACCAGCCTGGACCTTCTACTCGGAGATGATCATTGAGCCAGTGCCCATCTTGGATATTTTTCTTCTCTGCCAGAGCTCAAACTTTCCTTCTCTTTCTCCTGTTCCTCTTTGCCCTAGCTCTGCCAGTGGTAGACTCAACTTGCTTTTCCTCTGCTCCTTCCTGTTTACTTCCAAACTCAAGGAATCTCTATCTTTTTTTCTGACGGATCCTCTTTTTCATACAAGTTTCTAAAGGCATGACAGATACTTTCAGTACTGCTGTTCAATGATTCCAGAAGATATAGACAGTCTCTTTACGCACTTGGTTATGACTGACTGACTGATGGATGGATTCATTTAATAACTGCTCTTGCCTAAGGAAGGTATTTACTTACTTTGAAGGAGGTGGGATACTTTGTGAAGCTCCACACTTTAACACAACGATACTCTCAGTTCAAACTGTCTGTGATTTAGGCACCCTTTCCCTAACCCAGCTCTCCTTGGGCCAGCACTAGAGAACATAGGAAGAATTGGGACTTTCTACAAAAGGAAGTAGTTTCTATTTGAAACCATAAGCAAACATTATCTGCCATGGGGATAAGTTAGAAGCCTTCCCAGTAAGACCAGGTATGGAGTGAGAATGCCCATTATCACCATTATTATTCACTATTGTATAAAAACACTAACTCTAGCAATAAGGGGGAAGGAGACTGAAGGAAGTAGAATAAGCAATGAGGAAACAAAATTTGCACACTTTACAGATGGTAACATAGGGAATTCTAGAAAACAATCCAAAAGCTAGTTGTAAGAATTAATAACTTTAGCCCAGTTGGAAGATACAAAATGAACCCACATAAATTATCAACATTGCACATATAACCAACAAAGACCAGAAGCAAGAGATAGGAAGAAAAATCCCATTTGAAATAAGTGTTGATCTTATAAAATACTTGGGAGTCTAGTTGCCTAGACTCAGAAAGTAGATAAACACAAAAGATTTTCACAAAAATAAAATTGGATCTAAAGAATTGGAAAAATATCAAATGCTCATGGATAGATTGAGCCAATACAATAGAAATGACAATTCTACCTAAATTAATATATGTATTTAGGTGCAAACCAATTAAATTATCCAAAATTTATTTTATAGAGCCAGATATATTCATCTAGAAGAACAAAAAGTCAAGAATATCAAAGAAAGTAATGAAAAAATGATAAGAAAGGTAGAATAATCATACTAGAGTTCAAACTGTGTGATAAGGTGATAATCATCAAAACTATATGGTAGAGTTTAAGAAATATAGTGGATCAATGGAACAGATTATGTACCCAAAACACAGTAGTAAATGACCATAAAAATCAAACATTGGATAAACCCTGTGGCCCCATCTTCTGGGTAAGAACTCACTATCGGTCAAAATGTTCTGGGAAAACTGGAATAAAGTATTTGCAGAAACTAGTTTTAGGCCAATATTTTACACTGTATACAAAGAGAAAGTCAAAATGTGTACATTATTTCAACATAAAAGACGGTGTCATTAGCAAATGAGTAGAACATGAGACAGTTTACTTGTCAAATATATGTGGTAGGGAAGACTTTAGGACCAAACAATATATCAGGAGCATTATGAGATATAAAATGGGTAATTTTGATTATATGAGATGGAATTTTTTTTTGCACAATCAGAACCAATTCAACCATGATTAACAAGAAAACAGAAAGCAGGGAAACACTTTTACACCAAAAATCAGTGCTAAAGGCCTCATTTCTCAAATATATAAAAAATTGAGTCAAATTTATAAGAATACAAGTCATTCCCCAAAGCACAAATGGTCAAATGACATGAAGAGGTAGTGTACAGTAGAGAAATCAAAGCTATCTATAGTCATGAAAAATTACTCTACACCATTATTGCTTAGGTAAATGCAAGTTGAAAGAACTCTGAGGTACCACCTTGCACATATTAAGAGTAGTCAATATGACAGGAAAGGAATATGCCAAATATTGAAGGGGATGTGGGAAAATTGGGAGTCCATTGTTGTTGGAGTTGTGAAGTGTTCTAACAATTCTGAAGAGCAATTTGGAACTTTACTCAAAGGGCAATTACACTGTGCATACCTTTTGATCCAGCAATATTGCTACTAGATCCATATCCCAGAGAGATTAAAAAAAGTGTGAAAGGTCTTATTTGTCAAAAAAAAATATTTATAGCAGCTTTTTTATGGTGGCAAAGAATAGGAAATTAAAGAGATGCTCACCAATTGAGGGATGGCTGAACAAATTGGGAATTATGAATGTGATAGAGTACAATTCTGCTGTAAAAATGAAGAGCTAGCAGATTTCAGAAAAAAAACCTGGAAAGATTTCTATGACTGGTACAAAGAGAAATAAGCAGAGCCAAGCCAATCTGGCACACAGTAACAGCAGCATTGTAAGATGATCAACTATGAATGGCTTGGTTCTTGTCAGTAACACAGTATTCAAAACCAGTCACAAAAGAATCATAAGGAAAAATGATACTCACCCCCAGAGAAAGAACTGGTAGAGTCTGAATGCAGATTGAAGCATGATACTTTCATTTTCTTTATTTTTTTTACGGTTTCTTTCTTTTGATCATCTTCTTCCACATGCCTGATAAATAAATGTTTTACATGATTACACAAACCATACCTATCCCAAATTGCTCATCTTCTTTAAAAGGGGTAAAGGGAAGATGTGGCTTTTTGAAAGGCAATTTTAACAAAATTATTAAAGTTTATTTTGTAAGTTCTTACAAAGGAAAACTATTTTAATACATAAGAATATAATGGCCCAAGTAAGCATTTCTCAATGACATAAAATGATATTATTTTTAATTTCTTAATGAAGTCCCATTAACCTTTCTTGGCACTTATTGTTTTAACCTATAACACATGGAAACTGGATGAGATGATGTTCATATACTGAAAATGTTTTTGTTCTTATTTCTAAAAATAGTTAATTGCTGAAAATGTACTAACAACATTAACCATGTAGCAAAAACATTTATTATATTTAAGTCCTATGATTTAGAGTTAAAAGGACTTCAGTAATCAATTCATTCCCTTTACAAATGCAGAAAATAAGGCTCAAAGAGAATAACTGACATGCTCAAAATAACAAAGAGAGTAAGTAATAGAGCTGGGATTTTGAATCCATTTTACATTAACTTGTAAGATGGAATGTTTGGTAACCTACATTTTAGTCTTCTTGGCAATTAATTTAGAAATGTTTAATAAGATCTACAGAAATACCACTCCTTGTGGGAGGGCACAGAAAGGCAACACAAAGTCACTTTATTTCTTCCACATTTATTAGCTGCTGATTCTGTGTAGTGTCATTACCAAGTTTTCAGTGAGAAAACAGATGGCCTACCCAACCTCTAAAGACTGAGGTAGTCTGTATTGAGGTTCAAGGGGAACCCCCAAAATGATAGGGCTGCATGAAATATCATGAGGTTGTCTTACAAGAATTTGCAGCCTCAGACCCATCTCAAAGTCAAGGGGCAAAGTTTATTAATGTTGTAATGCCAACTAGAGCATCTTAAAAGATGTTAGCAAAGAGCCAGAAGCAGGAAGGTAAATTTATGGGGAAAAATAAGAGAAACCAAGTGCTTCATGTCAAATACACTCATTTTATAGCTTGGAGATAGAGATGAAAAGAGGATTGGTTCTAACTTTGTGTGCAAGTGCAATACCCATAGTCCCCTGGGCAGAACTGCTTTGGGGGCAGGGGTGAGGATGGAGGTGAAGAGAAAGGGAGAGGGGTGGTACAAGGGACAACCTTCCAGAAGCATGTTTGTAGGCCTGAAATGTCATTAGGTGAAGTAGCGAGTACGTGATTTTATTCTGCGCCTGCATTAACTTTCAGCACCTCATTATTGTTGCTCATGAAGCTCATAAACCCTATTATCTCAGACAAACAGGCTGGTATCTGACAGCCAGCAATCTTGGAGCTCCACATGCTGGCCATATGAAGTAAAACAAAGGTACGACAGACTAAGGGAGGAAATATATCATTCTTAATTGCATTATTTCAAAGGACAAGTAGCCTTAGGGTTATTCCTAAGGACTGCACCATATCATCTGTGTCACTCATTTTCATCCTTTAGCTTATTAACATTTTAAGAAAAGGTGACAAAATATTTTAAATGACTGTCACACAATACTGTAACTTCTGCTACATTACAAGATTAAGTTGTGGGAATTTCTGTACTTTGTGAACTCCTACAGATGGAGCTTGTTATTTTGAGCAAGCTGCTTATGCCTGATAAGAGCACATGGATACTATTCATCCTTCGATGGTCAAAGAAATCATTTAAATTTTTACCAGTGTTATAAAAGGCTGTAAAGATATAGACTTGTTTATTATTGATACTTGGCTCATTTTTTAATTTTTTACAAATAAAAGTTTAACAGAAAAATTCAGTAAGTCTTGAGTATTTCTTAGCATCAAATCACACTTCAGAACGAAGGAGAAACAGAACAATTCTATTCTAGGCTAAAATACTAAATTTAGGTCAATTCAGTGATTGGAAAATCTACTTCCAAGGGAAAAAACTGTTCCCTTTATTTATGGAGGATGGTCTCTAAAGGTGAGAGCCTCCTACAATATGTGCAAATTAATTACTCTCTTGCAACAGCTAGCAACAATGGTTACCCACAGGTGGTCAATAACTCTTTCAAGGGGACACAATATTTCCAGCCAGTGTAGACCATTATCTCTTCCCTTGCTCATGTTACGCAATGACAAAGGGCTGCAAGGTGTTGTCTAGTAAACAGGAAGAGAATCATCTTCACACCCACACCTTGAAGTCTCCATAGGTAGTTTGGAGATTTTGAACCTTATTGTCTTTTGGACAGGAAATTAATTAGTTAATGTTATAGAGGTGAACTCACATGAACATTTTCCTGCTAAAATGATTAATACAAATAGTCTCAACAATTGAACCAAATTCACTGTTTGGGTAGAGCTAAATGTATCACCTATTATTAAACTCCAGGTAAATGAGTTTTGCCTTTCAATTTATATTGAGTCATTCAATTATCACAACGTAGTGCTTGAAATAAATAACATTATGCTTTATTTAAATGAGCTTTTAGTAATATTAGTTTCCCTAATTGTTTTGTTTAAATCAGGTTTATTTTTGTTTTATCTGAGAATATGATTTGTACCTCTGCTTTTTTTTTTACTTTAGGTGAAGAATAATGGATTCTCCTCCAGTCCCTTATTTCTCTCTGTGTTGACTGTGTTTCTTTTGAAGAACATATTATTGGACCCTGGTTTCTAATGCATCCTGCTATACACTTCTGTTTCATGGGTGAGCTGGTCCCTTGTAAATATATAGGGATGATTACTAATATCTTATTTCCCTGTATTCCATTTTCTTGTTTCCTCTTCTTCTCTCTCTTTTTATCCTATCCCTCCTCAGTGGTTTATTTTGCTTCTAACCACTGCCCATTGTATTGTGATCCCCTAGCCCCTTTCTCTTCTCAGAAGGACATCATGTGTTTAATGTCTGCAGACTCTGTGTCCCCAGGGGCCTTGAGGCAGCACCAGTGTCTCCCTTCTGGTTGGGGCAGGCTGGGTCCCCATGGCCTTGCTCTCTGCCTCCCTTCCTTTGAGTGGTGTGGGAAATCTCTTCTCACCTACTTGGGCCATCTCCCACCTGTCCCTGACCCTCTCCTGCTAGCCCATACTACAGGCTTCCTTCAACACTTCACTGGGGAAAGCTCCCCTTCCCAGGACTTAGTCTCCCTTAGTGTTCCCTGGTATTTCCTGTACTTGGGGTACTCACTTTTCTGCCATTCCTCATCTTTTACAACCTTCCTCTTTTTTGCCTCCCTCTTCTTTCTCTCTATTCCCAGGACAGAAATCCCTTAAAACAATAATAATGGTAGAAAAAACTCCTATTCGTGTACTTCTCTGGGATGGATGTAGCACTTTCCTTACAAAATCCCTTAGGGAGGGGATTCCAGGATCATGACCATTTTAGGGATGAGAAAACTGAGTCTGAATGAGGTTAGTAGGTAAGAGGGTCAGGGGTCTGGATGAGGAAATGGCAAAGCAGTTTCCAATCAGTGCTTTTGGAAGGAAGGATCCCCATTAGAGCTGAGCCCTCTAGTCCTCTCCCATTCACTCTAAGAGCCTTGACCTTGATGGTTCCCATGTCTGTCGTGCTTTCCTGGATGGTGAGGAGGGTATTTAGGAGACTCATTGGATAGAGGTCTGGGCCTGGAGTCAGCAAACCATGAGTTCAAATCCAGACTCAGGCACTTACCAGTTTGTGATCTTGGGCAGATCACTGATTCCTGTTTGTCTCAGTTTACACACCTGTAAAACCAGCTAGAGAAGGAAATGGCAAACCACTGCAGCATCTCTGCCAAGAAAACCCCAAATGGGCTCCAGAAGGATCTGACAGAACTGAGAAATGACTGAACAACAAAAGTATACAGGGAGGCATTGTACAGAAGAAAAAAATTAAGTAAAAAGTGGAGGAGAAAATGAGTCAAAGATTTAACATATCTAGCGGCTTTGCCAAGATGGCAGAGTTATGGCAGGAACTTGCCAACCTCTCCCTCAAACTGCTTCAAATTCCTTTTAATAATGACTCTGAAATAATTTTACAGCCTCGGGACACCCGAAAGATGGAACAGAATATTTTACAGCTAATGGTGACTAAGAAGCTCAGCAGAAAATTTCTGTGACACCAGGGTGGGAGTCCCAGTGCAGGGCACACTGATGCAGCTGCAGACCCAGCTCCAGCCCATCTGGGGCCGACCTCTGAATCAATGGCAGTCCCGACCTCCCAGCCCAGAAACACCAAAGAAGACCTAGAAGGTCAGCAAAAAAGGTCTGTGAAAACAGAGCCCAGCACACAATGTCAGAACAGATCTGGCCATCCCCCAGCTCCAGCCCAAACCCTGCATCAGCAAGGATGGACCTCTGAAATAGCAGCAGGGCTGGCAGATTTAGGACCTCTCACCCTGGGCAAATCAGGGAGAACTGGGAAGGTCTGTGGAGAAGGTCTGTGGCAATGGGGTGGGAGTCCTAGTGCAGTCCTAGCCCCTGCCAACACATTAGATCTTACAACTACAGGGGACTGGACACCCCTAACAGTTCCAGGGCACAAAAAATTGCTGGTGCTCAGCCTCCCTGGAAGGATTCTGGAAACAGCTGCACAAAAGCCCTGAAGCTTGGAATAGAGCATCCTCCTCCCTGGAAACTGAGCCCCACTCTTACAAACATTTAAAAGCCGAGTAATAGCCTAAGAAAATGAGCAAAAAGCCAAAAAAGTTTCTGAGCACTGAAAGTTATTGTGGTG
The DNA here is from genome assembly GCA_023553655.1 of Myrmecobius fasciatus. NCBI lineage: Eukaryota > Metazoa > Chordata > Mammalia > Dasyuromorphia > Myrmecobiidae > Myrmecobius > Myrmecobius fasciatus. Next base: position 22,148 of record JAJPUD010012872.1, read on the forward strand.
GCAATGAAGATCAAAACAAACTCTTAGAAGATGATAAAAAACCAAAGCGCCTACATCCAAAACCTCTAAGAAAATTAATAATTGGGGTCAGGTCAAGGAAGAGCTCAAAAGGGACTTTGAAAATCAAGTAAGAGAAATACAAAAAATTAGGGAAAGAATTGAGAAATGGGCAAAAGGAAATTCAAAAACCTAATGAGAAGAGTGCCTTAAAAAGCAAAATTGGTCAACTCAGAAAGGAAGTACTAAAGCTCACTGAGGAAAATAATTCTTTAAAAAATAGAATAGAGAAAATAGAAGCTAATGATTTTTACAAGAAATCAAGATATAATAAAGCAAAACCTCCCAAAAATGAAAAAAAATTGACATGTCAATTGTCATTGACATATATCAGACATGTCATTGGAAAAGCAATAGGCCATACCAATCAAACTCCCAAGAAATTACTTCACAGGGCTAGAAAAAATAATAATAAAATTCATCTGGAAGAACAAAAGGTCAAAAATTCAAGTGAATTAATGAACAAAAAGTCAAATAAAAGTGGCTAACTATATTATAAATCAGCAGTCATCAAAACCATTTGGTACTGGCTAAGAAATAGAGCAGTTGATCAGTGGAACATGTTAGATTCACATGACAAAATAGTCAATGACTATAGTAATCTAATGTTTGACAAACCCAAAGACCCCTGCTTTTGGGATGAAAACTCACTATTTGACAAAAACTTGTGGGAAAATTGGAAATTAATACGTCAGAGACTAGGCATTGACCCACACGTAATTAAGAGTGATAGCATAACTAAATTAGAAGAACAAAGGATAGTTTACCTCTCAGACCTGTGGAGAAGAAAGGAATTTGTGGTCAATAAGGAATTCAAGTATATTATTAAATGCAAAATGGATAATTTTGATTATATTAAGTTAAAAAGTTTTTGTACAAACAAAACCAATGCAGACTAGATTAGAAGGTAAGTAATGAACTGAGAAAAAATTTTTTACATTCAAGAGTTCTGATGAAGGCCTCGTTTATAAAATATATAGAAAATTTCTGCAAATGTATAAGAATTCAAGCAATTCAACAATAAATAAATCCTCGAAGATATGAAAAGGCAATTTTCAGATGAAGAAATTAAAACAATTTTTAATCATATGAAAAGTGTACTGCAAATTAAAACAACTCTGAGGTACCACTACACACCTCTCAGATTGGCTATGACAGGAGGGGATTTGGGAAAACTGGGACACTAATATGTTGGCTTTGGAGTTGTGAACTGATTTAACCATTCTGGAGAATAATTTGGAACCATGTCCAAAGGGCTATCAAACTGTGCATAACCTTTGATCCCGCAGTATTTCTACTGGGCTTATATCCTAAAGAGATCATAAAAGAGGCAAAGGGACCCACGTGTGCAAAAATGTTTATGGCAGCCCTTTTTGTAACGGTAAAGAACTGGAAATGGAGTAGATGCCCATCAGTTGGGAATGGCTAAATAAGTTATGGTATATAAATGTTATAGAATGTTATTGTTATATAAGAAATAATCAGCAGGATGATTTCAGAGAGGCCTGGAGAGACATGAACTGATGCTAAGTGAAATGAAACCAGGACATCATTATATATGGCAATAGCAAGGTTATACTATGATCAATATGGACGTGGCTCTAGTCAACAGTGAGATGATTCAGGCCAGTTCCAATGCTCTTGTGATAAAAAGAGCCATCTACACCCAGAGAGAAGAAAGTGGGACCTGATTGAGGACCACAACATAGTATTTTCACTCTTTTCTTGTTATTTGCTTGCATTTTGTTTTATTTCTTGTTTTTTTTTTCCTTTTCAATCTGATTTTTTTGTGCAGCATGGTATTTGTGGAAATAAGTATAGAAGAACTGGTAATATTCAACATATATTGGATCACTTGCTGTTTATGGGACGAGATGGGGGAAGGGGAGGGAAAAATTTAGAACACAAGGTTTTGTAATGGTGAATGATGAAAATTGTCCATGCTCATATTTGGAAAGTAAAAAGCTTTAATTAAAAAAATAAAAGATGAGAAAAACAAAAGCAAAAAAGAAAAACAAATGACATGGAAAATAGATCTAGGAAAGATAATTTTAAAATTGTTGGTCTACCTGAAAATCATGAACAAAAAATTAGCCTGAAAATCTAGGAAAACTTTCCTGGTATTTTAGATCCAGAGGGTAAAATAGAAATTGAAAGAATACACAATCAGCTCCAGAAAGAGATTCCAAAATAAAAGCTCTCAGGAATATCATATCCAAAGTCTGGAACTTCCAGATCAAGGTGAAAATATTGCATGCATCCAGAAAGTTACTGACCACTCCCTCCCCCAATATGCTCTCTCTTTTGACATCCTCCCCCCTCCCAAATCCCATTCTTCTCCTATTTTCCTGTAGGGTAAATTAGATTTCACTACCCCTTTTATGGTATATTCTATTTGAGCCAATTCTGATGAGAGTAAATTCATTCACTCCCTTCTGCCCCTCTAGTGTAAAAGATTTTTCTTGCCTCTTTTTTATGGCAGATAATTTGCACCATTCCATTTCTCCCTTTCCCTTTCTACCAATACATTCCTCTCTCACCCTTTAATTTCATATTTTTTTAAAAAAAGATATTATTCCTTCACATTCAACTCATACCTGTGATCTCTGTCTATATATACTCCTAACAGCCATATTAAGGAGAGCATTGTAATGAGTTAGAAGTATCGTTCTCCCATGTAGAAATGTAAACACAAACCTTTTTAGGTGGCTTATTATATCACTTTCATGATTACCTACCTCATTATGCTTTTCCAGATCCTGTATTTGAAAATCAAAATTTCCATTAATCTTTGTTTTTTTTTTCATAACTAATGCTTGAAAATTCTGTTTTACTGAATGATCACCTTTTCCTCTGAAAGATAATACTCAATTTTGTTGGGTAGGCAATTCTTGATTGCAAACCTAGCTCCATTACTCTCTGTAATATCATATTCCAAGTTCTCTCTCCTTTAATGTAGAAGCTTCTAGATCTTGTGTTATCCTGACTGTGCCTCTACTATATTTGAATTGTTTCTCTCTAGATGTTTTTCCCCCCAGCTTTTACAGTCTATGACTTAAAGATCCCTTCCCCAACTTAACCCTCTTTGGGACAGGTCTACAGAAGAAAGAAGTAAATGAGACTTTCCTTAAAATATCTGGAGCCATCTTCAAGCATTTTTTCTAAGGGGGATAAAATGAGAAATGAAACAAGGATGTGCATTATCACATCCATTATTCCATATTATATTAGAAATGTTACTTGAACAATAAGAAGAGAAAAATACAATGAAGGAATTAGAATAGGCAATGAGGAAACAAATTTTTCACTTTTAGAATTGTTGAATAATAGTTGAAATAATTAACAAATTTAGCACAATTACAGGACATAAACCCACATAAATCATTAATACATACATACATATATACATACATACATTCATACATATATATATATATATATATATATATATGTATAATTAACAAAGCCCAGGAGAAAATGATGAAGGAAAATCCCATTTAAAATAATTGCAGATATTATAAAATACTTTGGCATATACCTGCCAAGACAAAGTCACAAAGTGTATGTACACAAAATACTTTCCACAGAAATAAAGTCAGATCTAAGTGATTGGAACAATATCAGTAGTTCATGGGTAGGCTGAGTCAATGTAGTAATAAACTCAAAATGAGTACATGATTTAGACAAAATAGTAGAATAGAAGAATATGATTTAGTTTAAATGCCAGGTCTCTGGAAAAGGGAAGAATTCAGGATCAAACAAGAGCTAAAGGGCATTATGAGAGGTAAAATGGGTAATTTTGATAAAATTTAATGAAAAGGGCTTTACACAAACAAAAGCAAGCAGCCATTATTAGAAGGAAAGCAAAACAATAATTCAACCTAAAATAACTTAATTATTTTGTGTTATGGCCAATGAACCTATCAAATATTATTTTATAGAGCTAGAAATGATTGCAACAAAATATTTTGGGGAAAACAAATCTTCAAGAATATTAAAATAATCAATAGTAAAAAAAATTTTGAAAGAAGGTGATCTAATCATACCAGATCTCAAACTGTAGTATAAAGTGATAATCATCAAAACTACCTGTTTCTATTTAAGAAATAGAGTAGTGAAAAAGTAATCCAGTGTTTGATAAAAAAAAAAAGTACTCCCATTTGGATAAAATCTTCTGGAAAACTGGAAAATGTCATGGAAGAATCTATATATAGGCCAATATCCTACTCTGTTGTCTGATTAAGGGATTAATAAGTCCAGATTAGTTATTGCAAGAAGTCACCACTTTTAGCTTAAAAAGATAGTTTAATGATTAATAAAAGAAAAATAGTACAATTACAATACAGTAGTAATGTCACAAAGATAAGCATAATAATAAAGAAAAAATGAAAAGTAATAATATGAAGGAAAAGCATCATTAATTTGGGGAAGCATCAACTCCTGAGACAAATAGCTAGGGAATTCCAGGTCACAGCATTCAGGTTGCTAATTGGGAAAGTTCCAGGCAGAACATCTTTTCCATGGATGAGATTCCAAAGAGACTATGTCTTAATGCTCTTATATATGATGTTAGACACAGAAGGCTCAGTGCCAGCCAAGAACGCTCTCAGATAAACTACCCCAGACACCTGAATTAGGGGTTAGCCAGCCCCCTGTGTGAAACTCTCAACAATTATTTATTTTCAGTTAACTGGCTAGATTCCTGAAAATAAATTACTCAAGACGTTTTGACCTTAAAGAATTGGTCGGGTACCTCAAGGTTATATACTGGCTTTCGTCTAAAGTCTATCACATCTCCCGGTTTAGATTCATCTTTAGGGCAAATATGTGTAGAGCCTGCACTGAGACATGGAGGAACTTCTAAACTGTGTATTTATTTACCAATCAACTGTATACAAAGAGAAATCCAAAATAGGTGCAATACTTAGACAGAAAAGTAGATTAGGAGAGCATGGTGTAATTTAACTGTCAAATCTCTGAAAAAAGGGAAGAATTCAGGACCAAACAAGAGACAAAGGGCATTGTAAGATGGAAAATGGGCATTTGATGAAATTCAATGAAAAGGTTTTTACACAAAACCAAGGAAACATCATTAGAAAGAAAGCAGAAAAGTGAGAAACAATTTTATAGGAGATATATCTGTTAACAGTCTCATATTTCAAATATATAGAGAACTGAGTCAAATTTATAAGAAGTCCATCATTCTTCAGTGCATGAATGATCAAAGGATAAGAATAGGCTGTTTTCAGATGAAGAAATCAAAATTATCCTTAGTCATAGGAAAAATGCTCTCAATCATTATTGGTTAGAGAAATGCACATTCAGATAATTCTGACCTGCCACATCATACCTATTACATTAGCCAATATAATAGAAAATGAAAATAATAAATGTTGGAAGAGATGAGGGAAAATTACAACTCTAATGCACTGTTGGTGGAACTGTGAAGTGTTTGAACTCTTCTAGAGATGAATTTGTTACTATGACTAAAAGTTAAACCAGTATTAAATCTGTATTCCAGGGAGATCAAAAAAGGAAGAAACATCTTATAGAAAAAATAATTATAGTAGTTGTTTCCATGGAAGCAAAGAATTAGGCACTGAGGGGATACCAATGAATGGGAGAATGGCTGAACAAAGTTGGGATATACAGTGAAATGGAATACAATTGTGGTGTAAGAAAAGATGAGCAGGTCAGATTTAGAAAAACTTGGAACAATTTATATGAACTGGTGAAAAGTGAAATAAGCAGAGGTAATAGGATATAATAAACACTAACAGTAACCTTGAAGGATAATCTGCTCTTTTTCCTTTTCCTGCTATATAAGGGAGATAAGAGAGCTAGATGGGAGGGAAAATTGACATTTGTTCTTTACAAAGTGAAACGAAAGGTGGCATTTTTAAATGAATATAGATTCCCTTAAAAGAAGTAAGAGAGAAGGCATAGATTTTGAGGAAAAACATAATAGCAACTATTAGGTATTCTTATTGTGTATCAAAGTGTGGTCTCACAATAGAGCTAAGCTTTGGATGGTGTTTTTGTTTGTTTCTTTTTGTTTTATTTTCTTTTTTTCTGTGTGGTGGGGGAGGTCTAGAACTTTGTACATAGTCAGACTGGAGGAATGGTACTAGTGATCTTGATAAGGACCTAGAATTCAAGTGGTGATCCAAGGGCACCCTAGGCTCTAGGGAATGGTGAATGGTTTGTGTAAGGCTCTGACATAATATCGGTGTGTCACGGAGCCCCTGTAGCAGAAGGGTGTCAATTTTATGGGGGGGGGAACGAGTGGACAAGCATAAGTTGAAGCAGAGACGTAACACTTAATTGGAGGTCTATTTAAGAGTGTGGTATCCAATGCAGACCCTACCCCTGCATTGCAAGTCTGACAGCTCCTGGGACTATGTGGAAAGGAAAAGACTTTGATTGGGTTTCTAATCTCATTGCAATGGAGGTTGCTGCTAGTTCCTCCAGGACCACCATTCTGAAGCTAGACTTTCATGAAGATCACCAGAGGCCAGAGTCCCACTGAGGTATCTACTTGATGGCCTAGACCCCATTTGGATTACCAATGGGCTGGAGAAAAGATATGAAAAAATATTTTAAAAGGGGAAGAGATAGAGAGGATTCTGGGAAGATAGCAGAGTAGGTCAGAAAAGTCCCAGCTCGCCAAATTTCTGCCACAAACAAGAGAAATTAGAATCTCCCTGCAAATATGGAGCAATAACAAGGAACAAGGAGGGGGGAAAACTCCCTAAGAAAATGAGAGAAAATCCACAAAAAGATTCCAGGATACAGGTTAGGATCCTGTGAAGTGTAAACACCTCCAGGCTAGGCCCACTGACACAGCAAGTGACAAACTCTGGGACAAACCACGTTGGGATGTTGCCTCAACCTCAGATGCTTTTCCCATGGTGTGGGGTACTGGGTACCTGAGCAGAGGAAATCTGAGGGAACCTATTCTGATAAAGCATGCCAGCCTCAACTCTACTGTCCAGACATGGCCCTGGGTGCCAAGAAATCATCATAGACCCTGCGAGTGCAAAAACAGTAGGGCAAGGACACATCTGCCTGTAGACACTTAGAGGGGGGAAGCGTTCTTGGTTTCCATTCCAGGCCTGAGGGAGAAGTGAAGCAGGACCTGAGGCCAGAGTCACCGTCCCCAACTTCCCAGGACTAGAGGAGTTTACAATAACAAGCTCCTATAAAGATGTTTTAAACAAAATCAGCAGATAAAAGAGGAAAAAGCCAACCATAGTAAATTATGATGAAAATGAAAAAGACTGGGGTTCTTCTTCAAAGAAGAATACTGAAGGAAAAAAAAACTCCTACACCAAAGTTCAATATCAAATGGTCATATGGCCAAAGCCATTTTCTAGAAGAACTTTAGAAACTTGAGGAGGGGCAGGATGAGAAGAAAGAGAAGAAACGAAACAAAGTGGATGGAAGAAAATATGCAATTAATGATCATAACAGTAAGTTGGAAAGTGATGAATTCCCCCACAAAACAGAAGTAGATAGCAGGGTGTATTAGAATCCAAAACCCAACAATGTGTCATCTAGAAGAAACATGACACACAGCAAGACTCAAAGAGTTAAAATGAGGGATTTTCTTTCTCCCTTTCCCCCTTCCTAAAATGGGGACCAATTTGATATATGAGATATAAGTGCAAATATTTCCAAATTTCATTTTGTGGAAGTAGAAAAAGACCAAAAAAGTAGGAAACAAAATGAAGGAAGTGAAAACAGTGTGCTGTGATCTGAATTCAGAGTCCCTAAGTTTTTTTCCTAGATATGGATAACCCTTTTCCTCAAGTTTCCTTTGTATCTATTTGGGATCATTGTGTTGCTGAGAAGAGCTAAATCTTTACACTTGATCATTCTACTATGTAGTTGTGAATATGTACCTCATTCTCTAAGTTCTGCTTACTTCATTTTGTAACAAGTTGTGGAAATCTTTTTAGCTTTTTCTCTGAAATCAGCCTGCTTGTCATATTTTGCAGACATCAAGTAATCGGATATAGGTTAAATACATACAATCTTTTTAAACGTATTTCCATGTTTGTCATGTTGTGCAAGAGAACCCAGACCAAATGGGGAAAAGTACAAAAAGAAAACAAACAACTAACCCTAAAATGATGAAAATACTACACTTTTATCCACATTCAGTCTCCATAGTTCACTCTTTGGATGAAGATGGCATTTTCTTCCCTGAAGGGTAAGATAAATTTGTACACCTAACTATGTGTGCCTGTCATTCCCTCTTTGAGCCAAATCAAATATGATTATTATTCAGTGATCAGAGCCAGCCTTCCACTCCTTTTTTGCCCTTCTTCATGGGATGCAATAGACCCTATTCTGTCTCTCCTTTTCTTCTTCTCCCAGTACAATCTTTTTTTGTCACCCTGCAATTGTTTTATATTGTCACATCAAAGTCAACATACACCCATACACCTCTATCTTTGTGTACAGCTTCTAACTGCCCCAATTGAGAAATGGTTTTTCAGAGTTCATTCCATAATACATCTGTGCCTCCCAGAGCAGCTTTCCCCACCAATGAGTGCTTTCCCCAGGGGAAATCAGATTGGCCTTTTTATTCTCCATGAAGCATGTATGAAGGACCTTAAGCCTGCATGTGAGCATTCAGACTATTAATAAAGCAGATAGAGGAGAGCCTGTATTTTCACCTGGTGGAAAGTGCCAAGTACAAAGGATGTGTACTTGCTCATGGTGTCTGGCATATATACATCAGGCACTTAATAAATGTTTGTCTGATTAGATGTGACACAGCTGCTCTGGACAGAGCCCCTCACATTTCCATATTAAAAAAAACACATCTGTTATGAGAGCAGGAAGCCAGGGAAGAGTATGAGGACCTGAGAGTCCTTCAGAAATCTACCAAGTTTAAGAGGTCCTGACAGTTTGTTGGTGGCACTTTTTATGCCCTTAGGGGACTAGGAAGATTTATTGGGAAAGAGGGGCCAATCTGGTTTCATCAAGTCAAGAGACATTTTTTTTTTGCTTTTTGCTGAGGCAATTGGGGTTAAGTGATTTGCCCAGGGTCACACAGCTAGGCAATGTTAAGTGTCTGATATCAGATTTGAACTCAGGTCCTCCTGACTTCAGGGCTGGTGCTCTATCCACTGCGCCACCTAGCTGCCCCTCAAGAGACATTTTTTATGCTGCTTACTATGTGCCAGGCTCTGTGCTACACTGGAAAGAGAAAGAATTGTTGGATCCTCCCTGCTCTCTCAAGGAGCTCACAGCCTAATGGGAAAGTCAACTAACAACCATGAAAAAGCAAGTCATATGCAGGAAATATTGCAAATAATCAACATAAAGAAGGTGCCAGAAATTTGTGGGAAAAGGAAAATCCTCCTCCAGATGGCGGGGTTCAGCTGAGACTTACAGAAATGTAGGGAAGTCAGGGGGCAGGAATAGTAATGGAGAATTACCCTGGCATGGGGCAGCCACTGAAAGAAAATGCCCAGATTAAAGCGATAGAAGAGCTTGTGCTAGGAACAACCAGGAGGCAGGCATTTCTGTACTGAAGATTACACCTGAAACCTGAGGGAAAGTGTGCAAGCTGTAAGGAAGCTGGACACCTGGGTGTGGGTAGTTTGTAGAAGGCTTTGAATGCTAGAGAGAATTTTATATTGGATGCTGAATAGAAAGGGAGCCCTGGATGATTAAGTAGAAGGACAAGTGAGGGAGAGAGACCACATGGTACAACTAGTGTAGTCCACCTGGTAAGACTGTGTGGCACAGCCTGGAATGGGGATATACTGGAGGTAAAGACCTTAACCAGTTTTAGCTCAATTCCTTATATATTTGAGAAATAATAGCTCTATTTGAGAAACTTGCTCTCAATTTCCCCAACTTACCTGTTTTCCTTCTACTTTTGATTTTATGATTTTTGTGCCAATTTAAATTCATGTAATCAAAATAATCTATTTTATTTCCCTTGGTGCTATTTCTTGTTTAGTCATATAGTCTTCTCTTATCCATAGGTCTGACAGGTACATTTTTCCTTGTCCTTGATTTAATAATCATTTAATAATAATTTAATGGTACCACTCTTTATGTCAAAATCAGGTTCCCATTTTGACCTGATCATGGTATAAAATGTGCCATGTAGAGTTTTGCTTAGTTCTGCCAAACTGCTTTCCAGTCTTCCCTGCAATTTTTGTCAAATGATGAATCCTTAATGGCAAAGCTTGAATGTTTAGGTGCACCAGACATTATATTACTGTGATGATTTCCTATAGTGTATTGTTTCCCTAATCTATACTGTTGATCAATCTCTCTGGATTTTAGCTATTATCAGATTGTTTTTATGATCTCTGCTTTGTATTGTATCTTAAAATCTAGTATTTCTTCACTAAATTCCTCCCCATTTTTTTTCACTGATTCCCTTATGTTCTTCCCAAATAAATTTGATTGTGATTTTTCTACTTCTTTAAGTCTTTGGTAGTTTAATTGTTGTGGCACCGAATAAGTAAATTAACTTAGCTAGAAATGTCAATTTTACTGGCTCAGCCTACCGATGAGCAATTCATATTTCATCTGCTGGGTAAATATGTCTTTATTTCAGTGAAGATTGTTTTCTTATTTTTTTTTCATGTAGTCTCTGGATTGCTTTTGTCAGGGAGATTCCTTAGTATTTTCTAATGTTTGCTCTTGGTTTAAATGTGATTTTTATTTCAGTCTCTTCCTCCTGAGTCTTATTAGTAGTCTAGAAAAATGCTGATCATTTATGTGGGTTTATTTTGTATTCTGAAACTTTGCTTAAATTGTTCATTGTTTTCACTAACTTTTTTAAAATTTGATTCTCTAGTGCAGCCTAATTAATACTTAGATATGATATGATATGATATCTTATAAAATCATTTGCAAAGAGGGGTGTTTTGTGTCTGTTGATTTTTCATGTTCTTCCTATTTGTTATTTTGTTTGTCTTCTGTCTATAGCTAGGATTTCTAGTACAATATGGAATAATTGTGGTGATTATGCTCTTCCTTGCTTCACACCAGATCTTATTCAGAAGGCTTCAAGTTTATTCCTATAACATATAATGTTTGCCGAAGTTTTCATACATATTGCTTATCATGGTAAGAAAGGTTTGTTGATTCCTGTGCTTTCTAATATTTTAATGGGAATAGGTGTTGTATTTTGTTTAACAATTTCTTCGGCCTCTTTTGATATAATCTCACAGTTTTTTATTGGTTTTGCTATTGACGTGGTCAGTTATGCTGATAGGTTTCCTAACATTAAAAAGCCCTGCATTCATGGTATAAAGTTTACAGGACACAGTGAATGCTCTCTGTGACCTACCACCACAATCTATTTTCTAGCATTTGATTTCAAATGTTTCTTTGCTATTCATTAAGGAAACTGGTCTACAATTTTCTTTCCCTGGTTTTGCTGTCCTTAGATTAGGTATCAAAACCATATTTTTGATATAAAAGGGCTTTGGTAGCCTTCCTTCTTTATATATTTTAACAGTCTATCAAGAATTTGGATGAACTCTGTCTTCAATGTTGGCCGAATTCTATTATAAATCCAGCTGGTCTTTGGGATTTGGTCTTAGGGAATTCACTTATGCCTTATTCAGTATCTATTTTTTATGATGGGATTATTTTGGTAGTCCATTTCCTCTTGTCTTCATATGCACAATTTATACTTTTTGTAAATATTCCCCCATTTCAGTCCAGTTTTCAGTTTACTTCAAATATGACTGTGAAAACTACTTCTATCGAGGTGTGAGAAACGAGGGTTAAGAGATCCCCCTTTGGCTGGTCACAGGGCTTGCAGAAGAATTTGCAAACCCCAATGAATGAGGAGAGACATTTGTGGCAAAAATAGGTTTATTACACTGAGAAAACAACTCTCCCAGCAGGCCATTTGCAAAAGGGAAGTAGCGAAGATTCAGGTTTGAGAGTCCTCCTTTTATTTAGCCTTCTGAGGCTTGAGGTTGGGGAGATTAAGGGCTAATTTCTATAGAGGGCAATAATTATGTCCCAGGGCATCATCTCCAATTTAATAGGTGGAGATCCCATCTAGGAGTTTCCTTCCCAGAAGCCGAGAGGTTTGAGATTCAGGGCCTTTCCAACCCTTCCCCCCACACACAATCAAGGGGGACACAATTTACATCACTTCCCAATAATTAATTTCATCTTCATTGGTTATGAAATCACTCTTTTTGTTTTGGATACTGCTAAATTGTTTTTCTTTTCTTTTTAAAATAAAATAAACAATACCTTATCTAATTTATTGTTTAATAAAACTCAGTTTATTTTTTTATGTTTTTCTTTCAATGTTATTATTCTTACCTTTGATTTTTAGGATTTCCTTTTTTATTTAATTGAAGATTTTTAATTATACTTTTTCATTTTTTTAAATTTTAGGCCAATTCCTTGATGTACTCTATTTCTGATTCTTTGAAATAAACCTTTAGAGAAAGACAATTTCCCTAAGGACTGCTTTGACTGCTTCCCCCATGTTGGATGCGTAGTTTCTCCGACCAAAGTATTAATTGCCGTCTATGGTTTGTTCTTTGTCCCACTAATTCTTTGGAATTAGATCACGGGGTTTTCAGTTAACGGTCCCCACTGCTCTGCACATGATGTCACAGAGGCCCCTCCCCTCCCTCTTCCCTTCCCCCTCTCCTCTGGAAGACTAGCTACGCCCCGTGGTGATGTCACAATGACCGGAAGTGATGTCACATTGATCACCCCTCCCACCTTCAGTTGGCTCTTAGTCCCTGTCTCCAGGGGAGGGCGTGTGGGGACCAGAGCAGCTGCAGGTCTGAGTGCCCCTCACCCAGTTCCCTCCCTTCTGCCCTTTTCGCCCTTCCCCTCCATTAGGTCAATTTTGCCGCCATCTTGAAGGCTGACAGATCCTAAGAGTCCTACTAGTGCCTCAGTGTCTCTGAGGGAGGTAAGCGCCCCCTCCCGCTTCTGCCTCCGCCCCTCTATTTCTTCTCTTTCTCTTCTCTTCCCTCCTCCCCCACCAGCCTTTTCATGAAGCTCCCCCCCTCCCCACTTGGTTTCTCTTAGTGCTGAGCAGGATGTGTATAAGAAGGGGTAAAAGGTCCAGGGAGCATCACCACCTTGTGTGTGGAGGGGGGGCGCTGTATGTTTGGGTGTGTGTGTTTCTGCCCGAGCTTGGGGCTCCCGGCCCACCCAGGCTTTCTCTTTCCTCTTTTAAGAGCAGCAATTTGCCTCTATCTGTCAGCCATAAGCCTTTTCACCCGCAGAGAGAAAGATGGTGGCACTGGCGCTGGGCCTGGGGGAAGGGACGGCGGGGCCTGCAGTCACCTCAGCGGCCAGGGCCCAGGGTCTCCCTTTACCGGCCTCCTCAAAGTGTCCCCGCCCTATCCTGGAGGAAGGATTCCCTTTAGGGAAGGAGAGGAGGACGTGAAGAAGGAGGAGAAAGAGGAGGGAGAGGAGGAGGAAGAGCAAATGGAGAGAGGAGGAAGAGGGGAAGGAGGGAAAAGGAGGAAGGAGGAGGGTTCAGTTCTCATGATCTGTATATCCCTGGCTCATCTCTCTTCAATCCAGTACAGGGACGCTGATTAATACCGGTTGTTCCTCTCACAGACGCCAGCCCAGTTGTAATTGGACCAAGACCAGCCAGGTGATTCATGGAGGAAATCGTGGAACAGTTCACTTCCTCTGTCTATGACGACAGTGTGTGTGCTGGCTTCAGAGCACTGTATGAGGGAGGATTGCTTCTTGATGTCACCCTTGTTATTGAGGATCAACAATTCCGGGCCCATAAAGCACTCCTTGCCACCCAGAGTGACTACTTCAAGAACATGTTTACAACTGAGAAACCGGAGGGAGATCACGACACCATTCCTTTGCAAGGCATGACTGCTACAGCCTTCACCCACATCCTAAAGTTCATGTATTATGGAACCATCGAACTGAGTGTGAATACGGTTTATGAAATCCTGGAGGCTGCCATCAATATTAAGCTTAAGGAAGTGGTGAAGTTCTGCTGCTCCTTTCTCTTATCCAGAATCTTAGAAAATTCAGAAGAAATTTTGAAACTCTTAGGTGATTTTGGTATAACCATGGAACGAGCCAAAGAGAAGCTGTTTTCATGAAAATGCTCTTTTGCACATTCAGCCATTTCTGTTAATTTAAAATACCATCTCTATTCCCAGAAGATTTTTTTAACTTTTATGTCCTAGGTTTCACCTGTAATTTGCTTTTCCTCCACAGGATATAAAAATTGTTTTGAGATTGTTCAAATTAAATTGACTTCTAGTCACATTGTTATTTATCTGTGCTTTCTTTACTATATACATACACAGTCCATGCCTAAATGAAACCCTTCCCCTTTATTTGTTCTTAGACATGAAGCTTATATTATTAACAAAATCAGAAAAAAATAGATTATTGACAAAATCAGAAAAATTATGATCCTCCTAGGCACCACAGTATGCTATATCTTTTCAGGAAGAGAGAGGTGGTGGGGAGAATGTCTAAGTATCATTAACTATATTATAGTCATTTAAACGAGTTTAAATTTGAGGGATCTAATTAGAAATTTATGAACATAAGAGAAGCATCAAAAACTAAAGACTACCTGGCTTCAAAGTAACTGCTGATAATCTTAAATGCCCACCCTTTTCTAAAGGTCTTTGTTCCAAATTTTAGATTGACTTTTGGCTGATATGTTTTAATGGGCTTCTGGGTCTAAAATCAAAGTTTTACCTGGGGGTAGGGGAGTTGGAGATGTTTTAGTTGTCCATAATAAATGCTAATTCTTTTCTCACTACTAACTGGCATAAAGAAAAATTGCAGTTTCAAAACATTAATAAAGCTGGTACATTCTTATCACAAAAATAATCATTGTCTTTTAACCTTTTGTTGAAAGTCACTGCCAAAAAAAACTTGCTGAACTTGGTCTTCTCTTCTTGGGAATGTCGTTGAGACACAATGAAGAGCTCATTTAGTGAATGAAACATGTAGAAAAATTTTGCCAAAACTCATTTTTTGGTACATGACTAAATTAAGATTTTATAATTTAGGAATTATGGAAAGATTAAATTTTATCACATGGATCATCTCTAGAAAGTCTAAATAAGATAAAATTTTTCATTGGGAGGCTAAAGAGTTTGCTTACAATTTTCATAAATAAAAAATCTTTTAGCTCCTTGAAGGGAGGAGCTATGTCTTTCTATTTTTAGCCTGAAGTAAACACATTTAAATGCTTCTTGTCTCCAAGGCACTGACTAAAACTGATTGAAACACTTTGTTTCAAATATTGGCTCTCCCATTAGGAGAGCTTCATGACCTTAGTCATGTAATTTCACCTTCTCTGGTCCTCAGTTTCCACATCACTAAAAGAAAGGGAATGAGACTAGGTGATTTCCAACAGAACTTTTCCCTTTGAAATCCTAACCTATGTTCCATCACTCATAGACCTTTCCCTGTAATTTGCAGTCCAAATTGTACTTCAAATGAGGACAAGGGGAGTATTGATTTGTTTGGGAACTTTGTATTCTTCAGGATTCTGAAACATGCACCACTGATGTAGACTACTTCTGAACACTTCACTTTGTTATTGTCATGAGAGCACCAAGGGATTTTGTCCTATAGGGTGAATAATGGTCATGTGTAAAACTAAAGGAAGTTAGACAAAATGATTTCCAATGTCCCTTCCCAGCTCTAGCATTCTAATTAATTATTCACCAAGGTTGTAGTCCTGTGATAAATGCTTCCGAATTGCAGGTAAATGTTTCACAAAAGTTACACAAAAGTACATAACTTTTCTGCAAACTATTTTAGAGAAAAAACATTTGGAATAACAATTTTTTATCTCTCTGGAAAAACTTTTTTATTTAAAAAAATTGATTGAATTCATGGAAACTTTATAAGTAGTCAACATTACTCTTTTTTTCCCATTCAAAGTGGTCTCTCTTCTCTGATCTTGAATACAGCCATTCAACTTTTAATTAGAAAAAAAAGTGAAATAAAGATTAAAAGAATAAGAATTATCCTCACAGAAATCTAGCATATTGGGACTCTAGAAATTCAGAAAATAAGTTTTTATTGCCTGGAAGTATTCAAACCATATGCATATACACACAAAGTAAAATATTCTCTTATACATTCCTGAGGATTTTGAGGGATGTTAGACATGACAAGAAACTATTAAGTGAGAGAAATTATTTTCATAATTTCTAGTACTTCTGTAGAAGTTATGATTTTCCAGGGCAACATTTCTTTTTCACATTTCTTTTTCTTACCCAGAAAGAAGATATGAAATAATTTAATTTAAATTTAAAATTGGTGGTAACGCTAATCATAATGAGAATAGTATCAATGGTTCTGTCTGAAGAAAATCATTCCTTAAATAATAGTTTTGGTGAAATGGGAAAAGAAGAAAAGGCCTTGAAAAGTAGAATTTCTGAAATGGAAAACATCCATTGAACAAAATTCATTTAAAATTTCAAATGGCAAAATGCCAAAGGAGATAAAAAGCTAACTGAAGAAAACAATTCACTAAATATTAGTAGTGAACAAATGTAAGCAAATGACAGAAGAAGACATCAAGATAGTCAAACAAAACCCAAAAATGGAAAAAAAAATATATAAGAAAATGTAAAATACTTCATTGGAAAAATTACTGACCATAATAAATAAATTCATAAATAAATCCAGGAGAGACAGTCTAAGAATTATTGGACTTCCTGAATACTGTTTACAAATTAGACATCTTCAAAGAAATCATCAAGGAAAACTGCACTGATGTCCCAAAACAAGAGGGTAAAATAGAAATTGAAAGAATCCAACAATTATCTCCTGAAAGACCCAAAAATGAAAATTCCAAGAAATATTGTAGGTAAACTCCTGAATTATGAAATCAAGGAGAAAATGCTTCAAGTAGCTAGAAAGAAATAATTCAAATATCAAGGAGCCACAGTCAGGATTACCCAGGATCCATCAGCTTCCACATTAATGGATCAAAGAGCCTGGAACATGATCCTCCAAAGGGCAAAGGAAGTTGGACTGCAGGAACAAATCAATTGTACAGAAAAATTAATCATTTTTTCCAGGGGAAAACATACAATGAAATAGGGGGTTTTCATTTATTTTTGATGAAAAGATCAGAGCTGCACAGAAAATTTGATCTTCAAATAAAGAAGTCTAGAGAAGCATAAAAAAGTATAAAAGGAAGGGGAAAAAACCTTTTAAAAGTTAGCAGCTAGGTGGCACAGTAGATAGAGCCCCAGCCCTGAAGTCAGGAGGACCCGAGTTCAAATCTGACCTCAGACACTTAACATTCCCTAGCTGTGTGACCCTGGGCAAGTCACTTAACCCCAATTGCCTCAGCAAAAAGCAAAAAAAAAAGTTAGATGTTTACATCCTTTTATGGGAAGATGGCATATTTAACTCTTGAGAATTGCATCTTTGTTAGTGGTAAACGTAGTACAGGTATAGTTTGACTTTACTGAGATGATATAAAAAAGAAGCTACAGGTAGAAAAGGGATGGTACTGGAATAAGAGCAAAGGGGAGGTAAAATAGGATAAATTATATCACATGAAGAGGCAAAAAGGCCTATCATACTTGACGGAAAGAAGAGAGGGGGATGAGCATTGTGTCAATCTTAATCTCATCACATTTGGTTCAAAGAGACAATATTAGAAATACTTTAATATAAAAGCTCGTATCAATCCACAGGGAAGTAAGAAGAAAAAGGAAAAAGGAAAGGGACAGGTAATAGAAGGGAAAACAGAAGTAGAAGGGGAAAGGAATAAGAAAGGGGAAAGGGCTGCAAAAGGTGATGGCAGATTGAGGGAGGTGGTGGTCAGAAGCCAAAAATTGTTGAGGTGGAAAGGGGGAAAGAGAAAAATATAACTTGGAGAAAATAAGATGGTGGGAAATGCAATTAATAATTTTATCTGTGAATGTGAGTGAGCCGAACTCTCCCATAAAGCAGAAGCAGATAGCAAACTGATTTTTTAATGAGTTTTCCCTGTCACAAAGCAAGACAATAGACAAATGATCTTTGGTCAGCAGCTCCATCTTACAATGAAGGATTACAGATATCTTTAAAGGCCTTTCATGCCTGTGATCTCTTCTCCTACACTTCTGGGTAGTATGGCAACTTCAGCATTTGACAATCCACTCCCAACAGCACTACCAATTTTCCTGACAAGCACACAGGCTCACAAGGTTCAAAGTACTAGTAGTTTAATTGAAAAATGAAAGAAATAATGAATGAAAAGCATTGGTCAATTGATTACTATGTGCCAACGACCATGATTACTGAAGGCTTACACGTAAATAAGGAGAGTCTCTTCTCAAGGAGCTTCTCCAATTGCATAGGGCAATGTCCATAAAAAGGGTCACTTTCAGGGTGAATGGAGAGACCAGAGCTATTATGGATGCCTAGGACAGGGCAAATGAGAAGGCCTAGGACTCCCTAGAGTACAGCAGGAAGCCTGGTTTGCAGAGTTGGGAGTCTGGAGAAAAATTCTTCTATCACCACCACAGAGAAGGACGTTTCCTTTCAAATAGGCATAAAGGCTATTAAGGGAACAGGAATTCATGGCTTCCTGCACCAGAGCTGGGGCCTGGGAGCACTGGCAGAAAAATTGAGGGATGGCACTCTGCTGGGTATAAATTCACATACAGTTTATATAAATGCACAATTACAAGCAGTGAGCAATTTCCCCTCTTCCTCCCCATTTGCTACCCTCACACTCACTGCCTTTATCCTGGATAGTATTTGTGACTTACAGTAATGATATAGGTAGGGTCTGGATCATGAGAGCTATGTATTGCTTCTCAACTCTGGCCCTTCCATCTCCTGGCTGTGTCAGTTGGAGTGGGGCTTCCATTCTGCAGTACCACAAAATCTAAACAATGAAAAAAAACTGCAGCTATATAAAATAATGTTCTAAATCATTAATTTTTAAAGAAATATTCACATCTTTCAGAAATAACAAATGACCCAGTGGATGAAAGAAAATAAGCAACTAATGAATTGTTAGAGTTGTGTGCTGGTCCTGCCATTTTGGTGAAGAGTGTGGAACTATGACCAAAAGGCTATAAAACTGTGTGAACTCTTTGATCCATCAATATCAGGTTTGTATCTAAAAATCAACAGAAAAGGGAAAGGAGTCATATATACAGTATTTATAACAGCTCTTTTTGTGGTTGGAAAGAGCTGGGAATTGAGGAGATGCTCCTGAAGTGAGCAATGGCCGAACA
>JAJPUD010012873.1:0-22366 GCA_023553655.1 Myrmecobius fasciatus
TTTTGTAGTTTAGTTCATATAGTTAATCATGGATCTTACTGAGGAAGCTTTGTAACATTCTAATATTAGAGGCCATTGACAATCTGTTCACAAGAAGATTATCTGAAATACTTTAGAGACTGTGTAAAATTCTTCTTCCTTTGGATCCTGTAAAGAACATCATCCACAGAGAGAAAAACATCTCTGGCGAGAATAAGTTTTCCTGTACCATACTTTGATAGACTTTAATAACGAGAGTGTCACTGATTATATTTTGCTAGGTCAACTACTTGTTTGCAATGTATTTAATACAGTAGCATCTTATGTTCTCTTGTCATCTCTTAGTCAACTGATTTTAAAGATATGGAAGAAAATAATTTTTGAAAGCCTGAGTGTTTCTTTTATGTATTTTCATGTAACATTCTTCATATGATATGTATATATATATCATGTTCATAAAGATTTTATGAGAAATGTAAGCAAGTGAGCCTGTCTTCTATATTATCTTTTTGTTGTTGTTGTTGTTGTTCTTGGTAATGACATTATTTTCCCTACTATTTTGGTATTCTTTTTTTCCAGAGATGGATGTTTAAAATGAACTCAATACTTCCAACATTGTGCTGCCTCCAGTACGTGTATCATCAAGGTATATATTAGGGGCTCTGACAATTCATTAAAAGAATTAATTCTTTTTAACCTAGGGGCAGCTAGGTGGAGCAGTAGATAGAGTGCCAGTCCTGAAGTCAGGAGGACCAGAGTTCAAATATGATCTCAGATACATAACACTTCCTAGCTGTGTGACTGGGAGCAAGTCACTTAACCCCAATTGTCTCAGCAAAAACAAAACAAAACAAAACATTCCTACTTCCTTGGATAATGATCTGGGACTAAGGTATTAGGAACTAAATGTTGCGGTTCCACTTGTACTTAGAAGAAAATGGGAAAAGGACAAAGGCAAAGATTACTAAGAGAAAGTAGCAGGAGGATAACAAATAGATAATACTTTTGCAGGAAAATAGTGATAGTCAAGATTCATCTCTTTGCATTTTGGATTTTCTATTTTTTTTTTTGGGGGGGGAGCTGATTTTGTCAGGTTAAAACAATTGCAGTCTCTTGTTTTAGCAAAAGTTGTATACCAAAGAATAATGATCTAATACAAATGTATCCTTATTGTGGAAGAATGAAATGGCAAAGCACTCCAGTATCTTTGCTAAGAAAATCCCAAATGGGGTCATGAAGAATCAGACAAGATTGAAATTACTGACAATAAACCCCTATACAATATAGTTGTGCTCTTGAAAAGTTGAGTGTAAACTGAATTTTTGTAAAACTAACATTATTTTAAAAAATACATTAACAACGATTTTTGCAGTAATGTTGTAATCCAAACTATTACTATTTATCTGTTAAATAAGCCTAATTTAAACAAACAGTAGTAGTTTTTAAATGGGACTGAAGCTTGTGTCCTCTGGGTTTAACAGAGAACCGTTTTTTTTTTTTTTAAACCATCGTTTATAGTAAAAATAAATGCAGGTTGAGCTGTAACACATTACAGAATTAAATTTGTTACAATTTATTCAGTTTTAATTATTACAGACATAGCATATGCAATATAAAATTCTCACTTGAGAAAATATAATTCTAAAGTGAAAATAATTTGTTTATGTTTCTTCCCTTTTCTATCCAACCTCAAAACAGCAGAAAATGAAATCATTACTGATGTATCTGTATTAATAAAAATTATATTGCATTCCACAAATCAAATCTTATGTAGCACTGACATTTCATATGCTTATCGACATATTACTTTTCATGTGTTTTATTTAAAAAGTTTGAATTTTATTTATTCTAATATCCTTCAACAACATGGTCAGTATCACTTTCCAAAGCAAGTTGACCAAATTCCCATTATAGCAAGGCAAGAAAGCAGTGTCTACTGACTTGTTGCTTTCTATCCAGCACTGGAAAAGTTCAAGTGACTCCACAGATAACTATATAAAAACTCAGTTGCCATCTGGTATTGTCTAACCCTGAAAAAAGATTTCAAGTAGCTTTGGATTTCATCACACAAATTATGGAGACTGAAAACACAATTACTCTATTAATGAACTAATGTATAATATTTGTGATTAGACCTAGAGATACCAATGTATAATGCTTCCATAAAAGAAAAACCAAAAAATTTTTTAAAATCTAACATCAAAGTACATTATCTAATTTAAAATTCATAACAGAAGCATGAAACCTCCCTCTCCCAAAGGAATATGTGTAATTCCAAAAGAAAAATTATTTTTATCACAAAATTGTCTTTAAAGCAGCAGGTTCTTTAATTTAAAAAATAAGCTAGATATGAGTTTTTAAAAGACATTAGAAAACTGATGATTACATTTCATTGTAATAATGTAATTAATAATTATTTCCTGTCAAATTCATTAGCTGTGTTTGCTTTAAATGGATCCATTTCCCTTATTTAGACTTGGAAAAATATTTATTTCCATTTACAGTTTGGAAAACAGGGACAGAGTGAATGTCATAAAGCAAAGCAGTAAGAGAGACAGAATTAAAATCCAAGAGGGACTGCCTACTCCAATTACTGAAACCAGGTTAGCTCTTAAATTTAGGGAATATCAAACTTCCTAAAAATGATAAACAGAATTTAATTTCATTCTCTTTCCCTTTGATTCTGATACAAATATAAAAAGACATGCGGCATTAGCTTTACACACTGTGTGTTTCCCCAGAAGTCAACCACTTAATATAGAGAATTTCTGTTTAACTTATGTTCTGTTGCTATCTATAGATAGAGGCTTAATAAATGTCATCCAATGCTAATGTACAGGTGAAAAGTTATGGGCTGTGTTAAAATGTGTTTTAATACCAGCCCTCGTACTTTTTGTACATCATACAGACTTTTTCCTTACCATTTTTATTTTCCTTTAAAGGAATTTAAATTTACTTCTGGGCAGGGGCCTGAATTTTAAACATTGACTCTGAAGTGAGATTTTCAGGGGGTGGAGATAAATATGCAGAAAAGGAATTCCTGAGTACTACAGGATACAGGGATATTTGCATATTGGGGTAGAGGGAAGGATGGGAAAACAAGACTCACCCGCAGAAGCTGATGCTGCACATAGATCAAAGGGCGTAGTTTCCAGGGGCCCGCTCCCCAAACCAAGAAGTGCATGCAATACCCATTTCTGAGGTCACCTTCAGGGACAGGTAAATTATAAAGAGCTGGGGGTGGGGTAAGGTAGCTTCGATACCACTGTCAAGCCCTGTCAAGGGAGAGAAAGAAATCAAGGGGAGGAAAGAAAGGGAAGGCCCACCCATGTTTAAGATACGGAATGAAGGAATCCCCCCCAGACTCAAATGCTTCCGCCCCTCTTCCTACCCGGGTGATCTCAGACAAATCACTGAGACCTTCCGGGGTCTCAGTTTTCTCAAGAGTAAAATGAAGGGGCTGGACTAGGTAGTCGTTGAGCTCCCTTTGGAAGCTAGACCTGGGATCCTCGGGCACTTCGTAATCAGTCCCTCCTGCCCCCACCCCCGAAGCCGGACACCTTAGTTCTCCTCACCCTCCCCACCTTCTCTAGCCGCTCTTGCTCTTAACAGCATCGGTCTCTATGGCGACCTGAAACCCCAAATCCCATTGGCCCGTTCAACATGAGGGCTGGGCCAATACGATGGAACAGTCTTTTCCTGCCGTCCAATGGAAACTGGCGCGGATCAGGCCGGGGGACGGCAGCGTGCTGACGTTCCCGGGAGCCCTGGGCTGGCTGGCTGGTTGACTGACTGGGGTGGTGGGGGCTGCTCGTCGGAGCTCGGCAGCACCCAGGCACCGGGCTTGACTCCGTGCTGTCGCCGAGGAAGGTGGCACCATGAGCACCGGGTAGAGGTTGAAGTTGGCCGCCGCCGCCTCCCGGGGGTGGGGTGGGAGAAGTGTTCCAGGGGAGGGGGCGGGCGGGCGGGAGGGGGTTCGGCAGGGGTGGGGGGTCAGGGGAGGAGGAGGAAAGCTCTCTTGGCCCTGGCACTTTTTTTTTTTTGGGTGTCGCAGCCGCGACCACTCCGCGCGGATGTCCCCGATTCCCGGAGAGACTGCAGCCGCTTCCTAACCTGGAAAGTAAGTGTACAGCGGGCGGGGAGGACGAAGAATCATACTCCCCAGTCCCCCACTCCCCTAGTCCTTCACTTCCCGGCTTCTCATACAGTTCCCTTCCCTCACTCCGCCAACCTCCAGATTTGGGCGAGGGTGGGGGAGGGTGTGGGAAGGGGAGCCTCCCGTTACAACCACCCCCACCCACCTACTCCTCTCCTTTCCTGCCCCGCCTCGTGTTCCTGTCTGCACTCGCCTTCTCCCCTCCCCCCCACCCCCGGGCACTGAAGTTTCAACCTCCATTTGCATTTCCCTGGATTCTTTTCCTCCCTTTCTACTTACCTCTCTCCCCTCCTCCATTACATATATTTTCCAGTCTTTCCCTGATTATGTGACTTTCTGCTTCTGCCTTTCCTCACCAAGCACCCCCACCTTCCGACTAATCCTTCCCTGCAAATCTGTTCTTGTTTCTTTCCTTCTCCCATCCCCTC
The DNA here is from genome assembly GCA_023553655.1 of Myrmecobius fasciatus. Lineage (NCBI taxonomy): Eukaryota > Metazoa > Chordata > Mammalia > Dasyuromorphia > Myrmecobiidae > Myrmecobius > Myrmecobius fasciatus. Next base: position 4,564 of record JAJPUD010012873.1, read on the forward strand.
TGTGTTTCTGCCCCGTACTTTGGCTTCTTTTCCCCCTTAGACATTCTCTCTTGCATTGTGCTCTCACCTTCGTTTCTCTTCCCTTTCCCCCATTCCTTCTGCTCATCTGATTTACCCTAAATTCTCCATCTCCTATGAGCCCTTAAGCCTCTATACTGCTCCTCTCCCCTGTCTCTCCCACCAGTCTTAACTGAATCATGTAGAAGTGGTAGGATCTTCCTCTTTGCTTTGTGCTTACCTTCTCTTTAGACACCTTTCCAGCACCTTTCACCCCTTCTTGACTATCTTCTTCACACCCTTATTCAGTGTATGTGTGTGTTTTGCATTAGCCTCTCCCTCCTGGTCCGCACCCTCTGCATGCACTCTCTTCAATTCGCTCTTCTACCAGTCTCCCCTGCACCTCTTTTCTCCCACAACGTGTTACACGCAGGACTTGAAATAACGTTTTCCCCGCCGTTGGTTGGGCAGCTGGCTCGGCAAAGCTTTTTGCCACTCTCACCGCCTTTGCCCGCGCAGGGAGGGGGATTTGGCTCGGATTTAGCTGCGTGTTGGCGGAGTGCGCCAAGCAACGGAGTGCGGGCACGGGAGCTGAGGTTGTGGCCCCTGGGGCTGATGAATAGGCAGGTGTATGTGTGTGCCTGGAGGAGACGCGCGCAGTTTGTTCCCCGAGCGGAAGATTGTGGAGGAATGTGAGGAATGCTTTGAGGGCAGAGTACGCACACCCTGCTGCCGCCGCTCCCTGCTCAGCCCTCTCCATTTGCCAGAGGTCACTGGAGCATCTTCTCCGGGAGCTGGTGAGGCTCTTAGTTCTCTCCGCCTCCTTCCCTCTCTCCTTGCGGCAGAGCGGGCATTGGGGAAGTGTGACAAGCAGATCTGCCTGCCGTCAACCTAGCAGGCACTGTTTGTGTTCAGGCTCGATTTTGCGGCATTTTCCTCCCGGAGGATGAATTTGGGGGAGGGGGGGAAAGATTCCTACTTAACAAGGTCATTGATCGTCAAATCTTCTTTCTTTTCAAGTTTGGTTTGTAGTGTTTATGAGGTCTGATTTTTTTTAAATGCCACAGGGTTCTCAGAGAAGCTGCAGAAACTGGCACCATAAGGTGGATGTTTTTAGGATGATGGTGTTGCAACTAATGTGTTTAACCGTTTTAAAAATATTAATGCTTGTGAAGGGAGATATAATTTGAGGAAGATTTGTGGACTTCGGATGTCATTAGAATTTAATTTTTTTTGGTTATGTTGTACTGCTTTAGAATTCCATGCAATGCATAATGAATAGAAACAGAGAGGCAGTGTTTGACCAGAGATGGGACAGATAGAACTGTCTGGTACAGTTAAATTAGAGGCTTGTCAATTACCTTTTGAAATAGCAAAGAAATACAATGAGACAACATTCACAAGCCTGCCTATTCCGAGCTTTACATTTATTTAGAAAGGTCATGTTTCTGGTTTTGTAATTATCTTGGTCTTTTTAGGAGAAGGGGAAGAGAATAAGAGAGTAACTTTGAAGCATGATGGCTCAACTGAGTAAAATGAAAAATTATTAGTATGTATTTTTAAGTTAAAAGTTGAATTTTTTTTGACATGAAGGAAGCAAGTTGAAGAATGCCTTCGAAATGCATACATATATACATAGGAACAGTTTTTTCGCTGGCAATATTTTACATTCTCTTTCAGTTGGCTGTATGATTTGTCTTTTTTGGTGATGCCTTTAGTTACAAGGTCATGGATAATTTTGTACAAGTGTATTAAAATTTGTGGAAGTCTTTCTGGTCTAGAGAAACCTTAATGGAAGCCAACATGATTACTGTCTGGGGTGGAAATAACCAGAAGTAAGAATGATTCTGTATGTTGCATTGAATCCTGCTGTGTACTTTATATAGGACACATTCTGCTTTTGAGAATGCTTATTCTAAGCTCCTCTGTAGTTGAAAAATTTGGACCAGATTCAGAAAAGAAATAAATTTGTTTGCTAAATTAAGATATTTTTCTGTGATCACATGGCTTGGATTAAGAACCATGAAGAGTAGAACATGAGAGCATTTGTATGAAAATTGGACAAGGCAAAATGGAAAACAAAAACTTAGAGCAAACAATACTTGATTTTTAAAGCTTTCTTATATGTATGTTTACAATCAATAAACATCCTAAATTAAAGTTCTTCTCAATACTAACATTGTAAAGGATAGAGATTTTTGTAATTGTAACAGCAAACTTATGTAACATTGTTAAAAATCCATGGCAGTACAAATTAAAGTATATTCTTATTTGATTTGAAATTCAGATTAGAGGGTAGAAAACACATTGTTTCTTTGCTGCATTAAGAGATTGAAATTTGTGTATGGACTCCACATGTTTTGGTAGATAGTTTTAACTGTTTTAAAGACTTTTCAGTTATCAATCATGCATTTTAAAGTTTTGATTGTTTATAAAAATGGCTTGTTCTGTTTGATTCACAAGAGCAAGAGTTCTTCACCTTTTTTTGTTCCGTGGACTCCTTTTACTGTTGTGGTAAAGGCCTATTGTCAGAATAATGTTTTAAAATGCAAATATATATATATAGGATTACATAGGAAGACAGTTATATTGCTGTAAAGATGTAATTTTGTTTTTTCATCCAAGTTTTGGGACCCCTTGAAATCTGTCCATGGTGTGCTTGCAATATTGAATCCTTCAACAACAGGAAAGATTCTATGGCCAGAGATGGTAGAAAACAATACAACTTGTGAGCTAATTCAAAATACAAAATACTTTTTCACTGTTACAGAAAGTATACATTGTGGTTTCAGAGGTCATGTTACAAAATTCCAAACTGCAGAAACATCCATATAATCTCATTACATCCATATTTTCTTGGTGCTACGTTTTGAGTTTGAGAAAATTTAAATAGTCATATAATCATAAATACATAATTAGTACTTGTATTTCATTTGAAATATGCCTGTCATTTGATAAAAATATTAACATATTTGGGGAATTTGGCAAAATCCAAGGTATGTTAACAATCTGCAAGTAATATCCCTGTTTCTCAACTTGCATATTTCTAATGTAGAATTAATACCTCTATCCTTCCTCTTAGAAATGAATGAAGGGTTTATTTCAGGGTTCCTTGAGTGCAGAAATTACTCCTGGGAATTGAAAAGTACTTTTGGAAGTTGCTTTAATTTGTTCAGGCTACTAGGGTATAGTTATTACTTCATTGTACCAAATGGTACCCTAGTGGCCTTTCTGCCAGTACTCAAATACTACTCATAGAAACTCAATTCTAATGGACTAGAAATGTGCAGAAAGTGAATAAAGGCATGGTTTTTAGGATCTGTTTTAGGGTTAATGGTGAGGTAATAGCAGAAGAGGACAGAAACAAAACATTGAGGGCAAGCTGAATTACAGTTTCATAAGATAGGATATGGTCTTCATTGCTGAGCAGTAATGATTTTCAGTGTTCCTTCTGACTTGGGTTTTTCTCCTTCTGGCTCCTTTTGGAACAAAATGTAATCTCATGAATTCCCTTGTTTTCTGAAACAAGTGGGACATCCTTTTAAAGCTTTATAAAAAGTTTTTCTACTAGTAAGATGGGAAAGCTGCATGTAAAAGCTCCCACCATAAATACTTTTTTCCCCCCTTTCCACTATTGAGATAGGTTAGCAAAATGACATATAACAGGCTGTTATATATCAAACCTTATATTTGTTAAACAAGACCTACCATTTCCTCTATATTTTGGAGAGAAGAAAAAGAGGTTTATACCATGAATGGTCAGTTATTTCATCTTAGTAACTGAGCAGATCATGAAGATTCTTAGAGTAAAAATTGAAGATATGTGATAGGAAGTACCAGTTTCTTTCTACCTCTCCCAATAGGGTAGTGAGGCAAGCAGAAAAATGGGATTTTCTCTCTAAAAATGGAAAAGGAGAAAAGGAAGGGGATATTGTTTTGATTATTGTTGGGTAGATCTTTCTCTGTTAGAAGTATATAAAAGTTGTATAATATTCTTGAGCTGCCTTGAAAGAATACCATAAAACTCTTGTCTCCCTTGAAATATATTGGCATAGCAACAATAAAGTTGTAATAAATTTCAGTAGCAGAAAAGTAAAATTGTGCTTAGTTTTAAATTGTAAAAATGGGAAACTTGATATTTGTGATATTCCCAAATCAATTAAAACTAGAAATATTGCAACACATTTTCTGTGAATCAATGAAATTTATTTGCTTAGTTTTGATGGGTACTCATCAGTATAAATCAGTGATCATTACCAGGTTCTGTGTCAAGCAGTTAAGAACTGGATAAGCTTAGTAGGCGAAATGATAACATTTAAAGTATGAATGAACAAAACGGTTTATGCGTGGTATACCAGAGTGAGCCCATTTTAGGGAGAAGAGCACACATTAATAAATGTAAGTTGAATTATCATTAGGTTTTAGCATGGGGGGGGGGGAGAAGAGGTGGCGTGTCTAGGAGTTTCCAAATTTGTCTGTATGAGAAGGTGCAATGCCTCTGAAATCAGTGGCACAAAGGACACAGCATTTCTAAAAGTGGTGATTGCTAGCTGATGTGTAGTAAAAAAAAAAAATTGGAGTTGGATATATAAGTTGGAGACCCAGTCTGGGTTCTTTATCTTCACTAGTTGTGAAGCACACAAGCAATGCACACACGACAGATCCTCAGGTTACAGGTAATACTTTTGTGACTTCTACTTTGAGGCTTCCCTTGATGTCAGTTTTAATTTTTACCTGTATAAAAGTGTTACATATGGCTCTCCAAACTTAATTCTCTGTGATATGCCCTTCAACCATGTACCCCCATGCGAATGATCCTTCAAGCTCAACAGATTTAGAAGAGCAATTGGGATGAAGGGATTGTTCCACATCCAGACTGCCATAAGGATGATTCAGGGCAATAATACAACACTGCAGGCAATTAAAGGATAATTAATTCTAAGAATGTTAGCTTGCTTTCTATGGATAGAATCAAAATATGGAATCCATAGATGGGGTCAAGGTATTTCGAGAAAGAAAGTAACCAAAATGCAAATGAACTAAAAGCTTATTGGTTTCCCCAAGTGATTATCAAAAAAGAATAAAGTCATCTAATAACAATAAAGGAATTTTCCTATGGAAATCCTTGAAGTATGTAGCACTTGAAGTCTATAAAACTACTTACCAGAGTACTTGTTCAATGCCAGAAAGAGTAGGACATGTGAATAAACATACCTTAATAAATCTGACAATTTCAAAAGGTAAAAATTAATATTCCTAATTTTAAAAAGTAGAAATTAAAATAATTATAAAATATAAACTTATCTTTTATTATAAGCCCAGTCATTTGCATTGAAATTTTGTATAATGCCTTTGTAAAATATGGTTTACTGTCAGTTTAGGAAAAAGTGTTAGAAAACAATTAATGTTTTTTGGACTGATAATTGATAGACCCATAAACTGATTCCTTTAGGAATTTGTAGATGTTTACTAGGCTATCCTTAAGTGTAGTGTTGTGTTATTGGGGGGGGGGGCACAGAATGGGTTGTGATATTATTCTCAAGCATTATGCACATACCCTGAACTTAAGCAATTTAAATATTTAAATCTTTTTTGAACCTATTTACTATGTAAGCCTTAATACCACTTCTGATTCCATATTTTATATTCTGCGTAGTAAGGAATTCCAGTAAAGAAGTATCAGAATTTTCAGAGTCAGGTAAGGGATATCTCTTGAGTTCCTGGATTTTCAAAGACAATACACACTGTAGTAGATAGGCTTGCTTAGGTTTGCCAGCAAGTAATGCATGCTTATGTATATATTATGATTTTTATATAAGCATTACTCATTTTCATTTTAGGCTTTGCATTTCCAGACTGAAGAATCATAATATATGGTTTTTTAGATCATATTTTAACATTAGCATATAAAAATATATCTGGTGACTCATCATAGGTAGAATATGCACTATGAATTATGTTTCTAGTAATAGTAGAATAGTTTATCTACTGTATTTACAATAATTTATCTACAATCATCATGCTTATGGAAGAGTAGAAAGCTCAAAGCTTTGAGTTAATATTGGGAACTATGAAAGAGAAGATTGGGGTGGGTAAGCAGATTCCAGCTATTTTATAAAAAATCTTAATGATCAAGCTGAGGAGGTTAGATTAGAAATATGTGGGCATAGCTTGGGTGATGACAGTGTCTTGGTTTTAAATAGCTTATATAGTATTGGAATTGTTCTTTAAATGATTGGCAGAATTGTAAATCCATCTGGTCCTGGAGATTTTTTCTCAGGAAGTCATTGATGACTTGTTCAATTTCTTTTTCTAAAATGGGGTTACTTAAATATTTAATTTCTTCCTTTATTAACTTAGGCAATTTATATTTTGTAAATATTCATTTCACTTAGATTTTCAGGTTTATTTACATACAGTTGGGCTATTTTTTCTTAATTGGTATTGAATTCACACTTCATTCTTGATGCTGCTAATTTGGTTTTTAAATTAAATTAATCATTTTTAGTTCTTTTATCTATTTTATTGGTTCTTTCATAAAGGCAGCGCTTAGTTTTCTTTATTAGTCCAATCATTTTCTTATTTTCAGTTTTACTAATATTTACTTTGATTTTCAGAATTTCTAATTTGATATTGGGGATTTTGAATTTGTTCTAGTTTTTTTAGTTGCATGCCCAGTTTATTCATCTCCTCTTCATTTTATTAATGTAAGTATTTAGAGGTATAAAATTTCCCATAAGAACTGCTTTGGTTGTACCCCATAAATTTTGGCATGTTGTCTTATTATTATCATTCTCTTGGATGAAATTATTGGTTGCTTCTGTGATTTATTGTTTGACTCATACATTCTTTAGGATTAGATTGTTTAGTTTCCAATTAGTTTTTAGATTATATTTCCACAGTCCTTTATTATATGTAATTTTATTCCATCATAATCTGAAGAGAATGCATTTAATATTTCTGCCTTTCTGCTTTTGATAGCGAGGTTTTTATGCCCTAATACATAGTCAATTTTTGTGTAGATGTCTTTTACTGCTGAGAAAGGTATGTATATTCTTTTCCAGCTCCATTCAGTTTTTTCCAGAGATCCATCATATCTAATCTTTCCAAAATTCTCTTCACCTCCTTAACTATTCTTTCTTGTTTATTTTGTGGTTAGATTTATCTGCTTCTGAGAGGGGAGGAAGTTGAAGTCCCTATAGTATAATTCTGCTGTTTTTTCCTGTAACTCACTTAATTTCTTCTCTAAGAATTTGGATGATGTGTTGGTGGAGTTGTGAACTGATCTAGCAATTCTAGAGAGCAATTTGCAACTGTGCTCAAAAGGCTGTAAAATCATATGCATATCCTTTGATCCATCAGTATTACTACTAGGTCTGTTTCCTAAAGAGATCACAAAAGAAGAGAAAGATGTGCAAAAATGTTTCTGGCAACTCTTTGTGGAAACAAGGAATTGGACGTTGAGTGGCTGCCCATCAATTGGGGGAATGATTGAATAAGTTATATGAATATAATGGAATATTATTGTTCCAAAAGAAATGATGAGCAGGATGGTTTCAGAGAACTGACTCTGAGTGAATTGAATGGAGCAAGCTTATGTGATGATCAGCTGTGGTAGACTTGGCTCTTGTCACCAGTACTGTGATCCAAGATAGACTTGTGATGGAAAATGCCATCCACATTATGAGAAAGAACTATGGAGACTTAATGTGAAGCAAAGCATACTGTTTTGAACTTTGTTTTTTCCTTATCCTGGCTTTTCCTTTTTATTTTGATTTTTCTTTCATAATGTGACTAATATGGAAATATGTTTAAAATGATTGTGCATGTATAACCTATATGAGACTGCTATCTTAGGGAAAGGGAAGGTAAGGAAGGAGGGAGAAAATAATTGGAATTCAAAAAATTTTACAAACATGAATGTTGAAAATTATCTTTTCATGTAATTGGAAAAATAAAATACTGTTGGAAAAAAAAGAATTTGGATGCTATACCACTTGATTCATCTACTGAATATTGATATTATTTCATTGTCTGGGGGCAGTTAGATGGTGCAGTAGATAAGAGTATCAGCCCAGAAGTCAGGAGGACCTGAGTTCAAATGTAACACTTCCTAGCTGTGTGACCTTGAGCAAGTCATTTAATCCCAATTGCCTCAGACCCCCCCCAAAAAAAAATTTCATTGTCTGAAGTACCTTTTAGCAAGGTATTTTCCTTCCTTTCTCTTTAAAGCAAAAAAAAAATGAATTTAATTATCTGAGATCAGGATTGGTATTCCTGCTTTTTTTTTTTTTTAATTTCAGCTAAAGCATAATATATTTTTGCCTTTACTCTGTAAATCTCTTTGCTTCACATGTGATTCTTGTGAAGATATTGTAGGATTGTGTTTTTTAATTTACTATGCTATACACTTCTGTTTTATGGGAGAATTCATCCCATTCCCAGTTATGATTACCAACTATACAATTCCTCCCCCTATTTTTTTCCTGATTTATTTTCTCTTTTTACCCTATCCCTTTTCTCCAGTGTTTTGCTTCTGACTGTCCCCTCCCTCAATCTGCCTTCCCTTTTCTTCACCTCACCTTTTTCCCCTTTCCTTCACCTCACCTTTTTCCCTTTTCCTCTACTACTTCTGCCCTACTTTCTATCCATCCCTTTCCTTTTGTCCCCCTTTTCTTCTCTCCAATTTCTGTATTCAGTTGACTGTGTGTGTTATTCTTTGAGCCACATCCAATGAGATTAAGGTTCAAACAATGCTTATCCCCCCCCCTCCCTTCTTTGCTTTTACTGTAATAGGTCTTTTGTGCCTCTTTACATGATTAATTTATATCCCATTTTGCCTCCTCTTTCTTCTCCTCTTAGTACACTCCTTTTTCCACCCTTTAATTTCTTTTTATATCATCACATCAAAGTCAGTTTATATCCACACTCTTTTGTCTACATATACCCCTTCTAACTGCCCTAATAAAGATTCTGTTCTCAGGAGTTAAAAAGTATTATCTTCCCTTATAAGTCAAAAAATAAAAAAAAATAAATGGCAAAGTTGTTTAATCTTTGAATAATGTGATTTTTTTTCTTTGCTGTTTATTTTTTTATTTTTTGAGTCTTGTATTTGAAGATCAGATTTTCTGTTCAGCTCTGATTTTTTCATCAGAAATAATTGAAAGTCTGCTATTTCATTGAATGTCCATCTTTCCCCTGACCAATTATGCTCAGTTTTGCTGGATAGTTGATTCTTGGTTGTAATCCAAGTTTCTTTGCCTTGCAGAATATCATATTCCAAATCCTCCGATCTGTTAAGGTAGAAGCTGCTAAATCCTGGGTAATCCTGATTGCTTCTTAGTATTTGAATTGTTTGTTTCTTGCTGCTTGCAGTATTTTCTTCTTGACCTGATAATTCTGGAATTTGAATATAATCTTTGGCGTTTTCATTTGGGGATCTCTTTCAGGAGGTAATGGATGGATTCTTTCAATGACTATTTTATCCTCTGGTTCAGTTTTCTTTGATAAATTTTAAAAAATATGGTGTCCAGGCTTTTTTTTTTTTTTTTTTTTTTTTAAATCATGGCTTTCAGCTAGCCCAATAACACTTCTGGTTCTATTTTCCAAGTGAGTTTTCTTTTGATTTGACCGATTCTTTATGTGTCATAGAATCATTAGCTTTCATTTGCCTAGTTCTCATTTTTAAGGAATGATTATCTTCAGTTAGCTTTTGTACCTCCTTTTCCATTTGGGTAATTTTACTTTTGGAGGAGTTGTGTTTTTTCAGTGGCTTTTAAAAATTTTGGCCAATTTTATATTTTTTAAATTTATTATTTTTTATTATTGTTATTTTATTTTTTTTTAAATGAAAGCTTTTTAATTTTCAAAAGGTATGCATGGATAATTTTTCAACATTAACCCCTGCAAAACCTTGTGTCCCAATTTCCCCCCCTTCTTTCCACCCTCTCCCCTTGATAGCAAGCAATCCAATATATGTTAAACATGGTAAAAATATAAGTTAAATCCAATATGTGCATACATATTTATACAATTATCTTGCACAAGAAAAATAAAATCAAAAAGGAAAAAAATGAGAAAGAAAATAAAATGCAAGCAAACAATAACAAAAAGAGTGAAAATACTATGTTATGATCCACACTCAGTTCCCACAGTTGTCTCTCTTGGTGTAGATGGCTCTCTTCATCACAAGATCACTGGCCTAGATCATCTCATTGTTGAAAAGAGCAAAGTCCATCAGAATTGATCATTGTATAATCTCGTTGTTGCTGTGTACAGTGATCTCCTGGTTCTGCTCATTTCACTTATCAGTTCATGTAAGTCTCTCCAGGCTTCTCTGATATCATCCTGCTGATCGTTTCTTATAGAACAATAATATTCCATAACATTCATATATGATAAATTATTTAGTCATCCTCCAACTGATGGAGAATTTTTTTTCACATGTATTTATTTTAAATTGTTATTTTGGCAAGATCATTTTTTAAAATTACATATAAATATAGTTTTCAACATTCATTTTTGTAAGATTTTGAGTTCCAATTTTTTTCTCCCTCTCGTTTCCCCCCTCCTGATGATAGTTATCAATCTAATAAAGGTTATAGGTGTATATTCATTTTTAACACATTTATATATGAGTCATGTTGGGAAAGAAAAACCAGAACAAAAGAAAAAAAAAACATGAAAAGGGGGAAAAAGGTGAAAATTACTTGTTTCTCTTTGCATTCAGTCTCCATAATTTTCTCTCTGGATGTGAATGGCATTTTCCATCCAAAGTTTATTGGAATTGAATCACTAAATTATTGAGAAGGGCTAAGTCTTTCATGTTGATCCTCACACAGTTTTGCTGTTTCTATGTGCAATGTTTTTCTGATTCTTCTCACATCACTCAGCGTTATTCATGTAAGTCTTTCCAGGCTGTTCTGAAATCAGTCTGTTCCTTATTTCTTATGGAACAATACCATTCCATTGCATTCATATACCTGACTTATTCAGCCATTCTCCAATTGATGGGTACCCACTTGTTTTCAGTTCTTTGCCAGCATAAAAAGAGTTGCAGAAAACATTTTTGCATATGTAGGTACTTTCTCCTGTTTTGTGATCTCTTTGGGATACAGACCCAATAGTGGCACTGCTGGCATAGTTTTATAGCCCTTTGGGCATAATTCTAACTTGCTCTCCAGAATTGCTGGATCATTTTACGGTTCTAGCAACAATGTATTAATATTTCACTTTTCCCTCATTCCTTCCAACATTTGTCATTAACTTTTCCCGTTATCTTAGCCAATCTGATAGTTATAAGGTGGTATTTCAGAATGGTTTTAATTAAAACATTTCTCTAATCAGTAGTGATTTACAGCAGTTTTTCATATGAGTATAGATGGTTTTAATTTTTTCCATCCAAAATTGTCTTTTCATATCCATTGACCATTTATCAACTGGGGGATGACTTGTATTCTTATAAATTTGACTCAGTTCTTCATACATTTTAGAAATAAGACCTTTATTAGAAATACTGGCTATAAAAGTTTTCCCCCCAGTTTTCTGCTTCCCTTCTAATCTCAGCTGAATTGGTTTTGTTTGTACCAAAACTTATTAATTTAATGTAATGAAAATTATCTATTTGTATTTCATGATGTTCTCTAGTTCTTATTTGGTCATAAATTCCTCGCTTCTCCAAACATTTGACAAGTAAACTGTTCCTTGCTCTCCTAATTTGCTTATAGTACTACCCTTCATATCTAAATCATGTACCCATTTTACCCATATCTTGGTATAGGGTATGAGTTGTTAGTCTACACTAGTTTCTGCCATACTGTTTTCTAGTTTTCCCAGCAATTTTTGTCATATAGTGAATTCTCATTCCAGAAGCTGGAGCCATTGGGTTTACCAAATAGGAGATTGCTATAGTCATGGATTGTTGTATCTTATATATTTAACCTATTCCACTGATCCACCATAATATTTCCTAACCAATACCCAAATGGTTTTGATGATTGCTGCTTTATAGTATAGTTTTAGGTCTGGCACGGGTGGGCCACTGTCCTTTGCATTTATCGTTCCACTAATTCCCTTTACATTCTTGACCTTTTATTTTTCCCAGTGAATTTTGTAATTATTTTTTCTAAATCTATAAAATAGTTTTTTTTTTGGTAGTTTGATATGGCACTAAATAAGCAGACTGATTTAGATAGTCTTTTTTTTTTTTTTTTAAGCTTGGATTATCAATAAGCAATTGATATTTTTCCAGTTGTGTGGATCTGACTTTATGTGAAAAAATGCTTTGCAATTGTGTTCATATAATCCCTCTGTTTGTTTTGGGAGGTAGACCTCTAAATATTTTAGATTGTTTATACTTATTTTTAAATGAAATTTCTCTTTCTCTCTTTTTGTTATAGGACTTTGTTGGTAATATATAAAAATGCTGATGATTTATGCGGGTTTATTTTATATCCTTCAACTTTGTTAAAATTGTTACTTGTTTTAAGTAGTTTTTGGTTGATTCTCTAGGATTTTCTAAGTTAGTCATCATATCATCTGCAAAGATTGATAATTTTGTTTCATTAATTCCTTCAATTTCTTTTTGTCCTCATTGCTAAAGCTAAAACTAATATTCTAGTGCAATAATAATAGTGATAATGGGCATTCTTGTTTCACCCCTTATCTTATTGGGAATGTTTCTAGCTTATCCTCATTACATATAATACCTGCTGCTAGTTTTAAATAGATGTTGCTTACCATTTTAAGAAAAATTGTATTTATTTCTTATTTTTAATAGCGCTTTCTGCAGCTATTGGGATAATCATGATTTCTCCTTTGTTAATGATATAATCAGTAATGCCAATAGTTTTCTTGATACTGAACCAGCCCTGCATCCCAGGTATAAATCCCACTTGGTTATAGTATATTATCCTTGTGATAGATTGTTATAGTCTATTTGTTAATTGATATGAAAATTAAAATAAAATATTTCTATTAGGGAGATTGGTCTGTAATTTTCTTTCTCTGTTCTGGCTTTTCCTGATACAGGAATCAGCAACATATCTGTGTCATAAAAGAAATTTGGCAAGTAGTCAATTGTACATTTTTTGGAATTATTTTTGTCCTTTCCCAGGCTATTGATTTTTTCCCCAATTTTTTCCCCAATTTTTCTTCTCTTTCTCTTTCCCCCCTTTTATTTGACTTTTAATATTTATAGCATCTTTTTTTTTTGTCATAGTAAAGAAATGAAAATAAAATAGATACCAGTTAATTGGGGAATAGCTAAACAAATTATGGCACATAAATGCAATAGAGTATTACTGTCATGTAAGAAATAGTAAATTTGATGAATACTGATAAGCATAACAAGGCCTACCCGACATGATATAGAATAGAGTGAACAGAGCCAAGAATAAAAATATGCACAGTGATTATAACAATATACAATTCTCCCTTCTACATCATGGGTGTTATGTACATGGCACCCCCCACCCTCTGGAAAATCGAATGTGTGTAAAATTTTTTTTGGCTTTCCCTTTCTACCAGAGAAGTCTGAATGTTTTCTTTTTCTTTTTTGTGGTGTTTACAATACCTTATTGTAAAATTTGAGGTGAGTATTTCTGAATTTCTAAACTTATTTTGTGTTTTCTGTGGGCCTGTGTGTGTCATCTGCTGCTTCCACAAAATTCCCTCCTCAATTTTCATTTCATTTCATTCATCCTATACTGATTCATGATATATCAAAACCCAGGATGGGGAAGGGATGACTGCAAATGGAAAGAACAATCATAATAAAAATCAAAAGAGAATGTTGCAAAATATAAAGAACAAGAGGGTTTTGAAAGAAGAGATAGAACACATTCCTTAGCTAAGGTAGAACATCAACAAGTATTATATGTTGAACATAAATTTGGACCTTTTATTTTGGTGTTTTGATGAAATGCATCCAGAATTTTTTTTTTTAAATGCTCCTTATATTTAATTGGGTCTCTGGGAAGTAGAGAAGGAGGGATACTGGGGGAAACTATGGTGATAGAAAAAAAAATGTCATTAAAAACAACTTGCCCAGGGTCACACAGCTAAGTTAAGTGTCTGAGACCAGATTTGAACTCAGGTCCTCCTGACTTCAGGGCTGGTGCTCTATCCACTGTGCTACCTGGCTGCCCCTAAAAACTTTTTTTTAAAGACTATTCACTGAGGATTTTTTGAAAAATGAAAATCCTTGATACCAAGAAGTTTACATTTTACTGGGGAAATACAAAGTGTACACAGATATATTACAAGTAAATTGAGAAGGCAGACAGTGCTAACTTGTGGAAGAGTCGATAATGGAGAAAGGGCCATTTGAGCTGATACTATCAGGATAGAATTCTGAGAAAAAGAATAAGAGAATAAATTCAAAGCTTAGCGGAGGGTTCATAAGATTAGTGAGCATTAATTATCTACTATGTATCAGGTACTGTGAATACAATTTCCTTGAGAGAAATATTCTTTTTTTTTTTTTTTAAACTACTTATCTTAATGCTTATATTCTAGAGGGGTACTTAACATGTACATAGCTAAATCAATATAAAATATATAAAAGGTAATTGTTGGAGATGGAGTTGGGAGTATTAGAAGGGGGGATCAGAAAAGATCTGATTATGTTAGATTGTATCAATTAAGATGATTTTGAAGGAAGCTCAGTGAAGAAGAATGCATTATTGAGAAGATGACAAACATTACAAAGATAAAGATTTGAAAAATAAAATGTCTTGTGTGAGAATAGGCCATTTTTGAGTATAGACGGTACAAAGGAGAGAATTATGTAATAAACCTAGAAAGGCATGTTGGAGCCATATTGTAAAGCATTTTAATTGACCATCATATGAGTTTGTATTTTATTATAGAGCCAAGAAAAAGCCATTAGAGCTTTTTGAATGGAGCACTATGTTTAGGTTTTAGGAAGATTATTATGTAGCAGCTGTGAAGAAGATAGATTGGAGAAGATTAAAGTATGAGGTAGAGGCACTGATTAGGGTTCTATTACATTAGTCTAGGTGAAAGATGATGAAGTTTGAACTAGGGGGTGGGTTGTGGTAGAGTGAAGAGAGTGATTAGAGTGATTATAAAAGATGTTTTGTAGTATAATGAACAAAGCTTGGCAGATGATTGGAGGTGTGGGGCAAGGAAGAGTGAGAAGTCAAGAGTGACTCTAAGGTTGTAAATGCATGCACAAAGATGGAATGTGGAGTATCAAGGTCAGGGAACAGCAAGTTCATTTATTTGGTCATCGGTTTCATAATCAGTAGTCAATAAAGATTTAAGTACCTTTTTTGTGCCATGCATTGCAAGGAATGAATATACAAATATGAAAAAGAAAAACTTCAAAAAGGTTACAGTCAAATGAAAGAAGACTGAAAAGAAAGAAAGGGACTGCCACAGGGGAGGTATTTGAGGGGAAGGTGGAGAAGGAAAAGAATTTCAAAGTGAATTAGAATGAGTGCAGCTGGATTAAAAATGAGATATCTTAGCAGATGTCAATTCTGTTCATCTTCTTAGAGGATTTTATGACTACTCTCCATTTAGAAGAGGAGAGAGTACTGAGCAGTTGTGAGAGGAATTGCTATGAAATTAGGCAGTCCAAAGATAAGTAGAAGCTAGATTATGGAGGTCCTCAAGTGCTAAGTTTGCCTTTGTTTTAATGTCCAGGCAGTAGGGAGCCACTAAAGTGTCTGACACTGTCAAATGTCAAATTACAAGATGATTTAAGAGGAATTTTTTAGGAGAGTTTTTTTTTTCCAGTTCTTTTTAACATTGTTCTCTTTTTAATTTTTGAGTTCCAAATTTTCTCTCCCACCCACTGAGAAGACAAGCAATATGATGTTGTGAAATTATACATATGAAATCATACCAAAAATTTTCATATTAACCCTATCTCCTTCCTAAATAAAAAGGAAGAAAAAAAGAAAAATCTACTTCAGTTTAGAGAGAACTCCCATCAGTTCTTTCTCTGGAGATGGATAGCATTTTTTCATCATGAGTCCTTTGAAATTGTCTTGGATCATTGTATTGATCAGAGGAGCCAAGTCTTTCACAGTTGATCATTGTTATGATATTGCTGTTATTGTGGACAGTGATTTCCCACTTCTCTCTTCACTTTGTGTCAGTACATATGGATCTTCCCATGTTTTTCTGAACCTCCTCCTCCCAACTTTTCTCATAGCACAACAGGACTCCATCACACTTATATGCAACAATTTGTTCAGCCATTTTCCAATTGATAATCATCCTCTCAATTTCCATTCTCTGCCATCATATAAAAGAACTACTATAAATATATTTGTACTGATAGGTGCTTTTTCTTTTTCTGTGATTTCTTTTGAATACAAACCTAATTTTGTCTGAAATCTTTTAGCAAAATGTAGTTTTCCCAATTATCCCCTTTAATTAGGTCTGTTTTTGCTTTTGCTTTGTCTGAGGTCATGATTGCTGTTACTTAGTGTTTTTTTTTTTTTTTTTTTTTAAATTTAGCTGAAGCATATTACATTCTGTTCCAGTCCTTCATTTTTTCCACTAGTATTTTATTTTTCCAAATATATTTAAAGATAGTTTTCAACATTCTTTTTATTTATTTATTTATTTTTAAAATTTTTATTAAAGCTTTTTATTTGCAAAACATGTATGGGTAATTTTTCAACATTGATCCTTGCAAAACTTTTGTTACAAATTTTCTCCCCTTAGTCCCCACCTCTCCCCTAGATGGCAGGAAGTCTACTACATGTTAATTATATTAAAATACTTGAAAAATCGAATATGTATACATATTTTTACAGTTATCTTGCTGTGCAAGAAAAATCGGATCTACAAGAAAAAAAATCTGAGAAGGGAAACACAATGCAAGCAAATATCAATAGACAGCATGAAAATGTTATGTTGTGGTCCACATTTCATATCTCTCTCTGGGTGTATATGGCTTTCTTCACTGAACAATTGGAGCTGGTTTGAAACATTTCATTGTTGGAGAGAGCCATGTCTATCAGAATTGATCAAAATATAGTCTTATTGTTGCCGTGTATAATGATCTGGTTCTGCTCATTTCACTCAGCATCAGTACATGCAAGTCTCTCTGAATTCATCCTGCTGGTCGTTTCTTAAGGAACAATAATATACCATAACATTCATATACCATATTTTATTCAGCCATTCTCCAATTGATGGGCATCCATTCAATTTCCAGTTTCTAGCCACTACAAAATCAACATTCGTTTTACAAAAACGACTTTGTGTTCCAAACTTTTCTCCCCTCTCTTAGCTGTCCCATCCCAGACAGCAAGTAATCATATGGATTAAACATGTGCAGTTCTTTTAAACATGTTTCCATATTTATCATGTTGCATAAGAAAAATCAGATCAAAAGAGAAAAAACCTATGAGAAAGAAAAAACTAGCTAACAACAGCAACAAAAAGGTGAAAGTATTATGCTTTGATTCACATTCAGTCTGTATAGTTCTCTCTCTGGATATAGATGGCATTTTCCATTCCAAGTCTATTGGAATTGCCTTAAATCATTACTTTACTGAAAAGAGCCAAGTCTGTCATAGTTAATCATCACATAATCTTGTTATTACTGTTTACATTGTTCTCTTGGTTCTCCTTACTTCACTCAGCCTTAGTTCATGTAAGTCTTCCCAGGCTTTTTATCTGTCCTCCCTTGTATTATTCTCTCCTGCTCCTCTTTCTCTAGACCTTTTCCTTTCTTATTTTCCCTGGGTAAATTATATTTCTGTACACATCTGAGTGTGTGTGTGTGTGTGTGTGTGTGTGTGTGTGTGTGTGTGTGTGT
>JAJPUD010012873.1:22466-47217 GCA_023553655.1 Myrmecobius fasciatus
CTGAGTGTGTGTGTGTGTGTGTGTGTGTGTGTGTGTGTGTGTCTATTCTTCCCTCTTTGAACCAATTCCAGTGAGTGAAATTGCCTACCATCTACACACCCCATTTTCTCTTTCATTGTAAAAACCCTTCCCGTGTGACTTTTTTGTGAGAAAAATTTCACTGTTCTACTTTTTACTTCCCACTTTTTGCTTGCAATGCTTGAAAGTCCTCTATTTCATTAAATTCCCATTTCTTCCCCTGAAGAATTATACTTAGTTTTGCTGGGAAAGTTGTTCTTGGTTATAATCTAGCTCCTTTGCCTTCAGAAATACATATTCTAAGACTTCTACTCCTTTAATATAGAAACCATCAAATCTTGTGTGATCTTGACTGTGGCTCCACAATATTTGAATTGTTTCTTTCTAGCTGCTTGCATTTTCTACTTGACTTTGGAGTTCTTCTGGGAGTTTTCATTTTGGGATCTCTTTTAGGAAGTGATTATATCTAAGATATCAGAGAAATTTACATTGGTAATTTCTTGAAATATGATGTTTAAGCTCTTTCATAATTTTATCTTGGCTTTCAAGTACAGTAATGTTTAAGTGATCTTTACAGAATCTGTTTTCCAGGACAATCTTTTTTTTTTTTTCTCTCAATGAAATATTCACATTCATCATATTTTTTCATTTTTTTTCTTTTTTTAAAAAAAAAATTGTTTCTTGGTGTGTCATAGAATTAGTAGCTTCCGCTTGTCCAATTTTAATTTTTAAGATTTTTTTTCAATGAGCTTTTGTACTTTTTTCATTTGGCCAAATCTGTTTTAAGGAGCTCTTTTTCAGTCAATTTTATACCTCCTTTGTCATTTGGCTTATTTTCTTCAGTGAATTTTTATGCTTCTTTTACCATCAGGTCCATTCTGTTTTTTAAGATGTTAAATTTTTTTCATTATTTTTTGTGCTTCTGCTAGAAACATGCTTGGCACTAAAATTCCAGTACCAAGGAAAATTTATGAAGGAAGAGCCTTAAGAAATTGTCTTGGCTTTTCTGGCCATAAACGGGCTCTACTCTTCTTCAAAAAGAGTGAGCACTGAGCACATGAGCAAGAGAAGCTTTGTACTTGTTAGCTCAGCACAATCCCCATCCTTCAGACAAAGGATTGGTTTGTTTAATATGTGGCCACTGTATGTTTCCCCTAAATTTGTATAAGCATGTTCCCCCTCCCTTATCATAAATCTCAAGTTCAAAAATGGTAGAAAACTTAATAATTCAATTACTTTATTAAGCAGGTGTAGTAGGGATTTGGTCAGTCAGTTTGAGCTGGATGGGCTATTATCTTGAGTTTGTCATTTTTTCAAAACCACAAAATTTCATTCTGTTTGGCTCTGCCTTTCTGCCTCCCCAGTTCCTGGTTTTGCTCAAGGTTTCTGAGAAATTACACTTAATTATTTTGTGGAAATTTAATCTTCCTTCATTTCTCATTCTGAAAACTCATTGGTCAGAGGTGCTTATTATTTTTCATTACCTTGAAGCTTGTAACATGTGGAAACCTAACTTTTCAGTATTTCTCACATTTTTTTTAAACTAAGCTCTTAATTCTCTTTTCATAATTTTCTTGTATCACTTTTTTGCTTTTCCTAAATTTTCTTCTGTCACTCTTATCTCTTTTTTACTCTTCCAGTAATTCTTATTGAATTTGAATTAATTTAGCTTTTTTCTCTGGGTTTTGTAGCTGTTTTTTCACATTGTTGCTGTTTTTTTGAGTTTTTATCTTGGCTTTCCCTGACACCGCAATAGTTTTTTTGTTTGTTTGGGTTTTGTTTTTTGTTTTTGTGGTCAAATTGTATTTTTGTTGTTAGCTCATTTTTCCAGTCTAATTCTTTACTTAGAACTTTATGTTAAAGTTGGGCTCTGCTTAGTTGGGGTTGGGGAGTCATTATTCTAAACTTTAGACTTATTCTTGCTGTTTTCAGAACTAGTTCTGAGGGTGTGCAAGGTTTTGGTTCTTTCCAATGTGATGTGATCTGATGTGATGTGATGTGGAGTGAGGTGGTCATTGCTCTCCTGAATTATGTTCAGGTCTTTACCCAGAAAGGGCTCTTGGTCTCCTGTAATCATAAGGACCTGCAGTCCTCTTGATCTTGAAATTGTGATGCAGAATTCTTTGCCAGCAGCACCCCGTGCCAACAGAA
Organism: Myrmecobius fasciatus; assembly: GCA_023553655.1. Lineage (NCBI taxonomy): Eukaryota > Metazoa > Chordata > Mammalia > Dasyuromorphia > Myrmecobiidae > Myrmecobius > Myrmecobius fasciatus. Next base: position 24,636 of record JAJPUD010012873.1, read on the forward strand.
GCTCATTGTTATCTCTTTTTGACCTTTTACTGTCTCTGGACTAAGAACTCCCAAAGGTACTGCTGTTGCTTCTACTTTTTCTTTGTGGTCACCAGACAGTCTTCTATGCTGGTGTTGAAAACTTCTGCAGCCTTCCTAATTTATTTTACAAGAAAAATGTTACATCTGACCTTTTCTTCACTATCACTTCAAAAATGTTGAGAGAGTTTGTCTAGTTCTAGGTTCATTATCTTGACTCTGTCCTCTTCTAATTCTGAGAGGCAGTGTTTAGTAATTACTCTGGGCCTTATCTGTACAATTAAGGGATTGGTCCAGATCTTAGATTTAAGAAGCCCTGGGTTGGATGATTTCTGAGGTCTCTTTCAACCTTTAAAATCTCTGACTGTAGGGGACAGGTACAGTGGATAGAGCACCAGCCATGAAGTTAGGAGGACCTGAGTTCAAATTTGATCTCAGACACTTAACACTTTCCAGCTGTGTGACCCTGGGCAAGTCATTTAACCCTAACTGCCTCAGCAAAAAAAGAATCTCTGACTGTATCTATTAAATTTTACTTAATTGTTCAATATTTTAAACACCTTAGTTCATTTAAGTTTAGACCTTTTGTTTCCTAAATATCTTAGTGCATGAGTTCAGGAGACCATAAAACTAGATTCCAATTTTTTCCTCAGAAAGAATCACCTCTGATGGTTAAATTTTATATGTGTATAACTAGCAATGGATAAATTACCCCTTCATAAAAGTCTTTTCCATTTTTCAACTGCTGAAATTTATATCTTCCTTTTGAAGTTGCTGAAACTAGGCTTTCTATGATTTAAATCCCATTGTTCCTAGTTCTGTCCCTTAGTCCTAAGAAGAATCTAAAACCTTTTTCACATGATTGCCTTTCAAATATTTGAAAGCTGCTTTCATGTAAGCCTTACTTACTGCTTGTCTTTTTCCTTCACCATTTCTTATGAGATAATTTAGAGAGTTCCCTTGCCTCCTTGAACTCTTTCTGAATGTTTGACACTTAAAATATGACATTCACAAGTGAATATAGTATTCCATATGAAGTCTGTCCAATGCAAAGTATAGTAGAGTTATTATTCATTATTTTGGACACTATGCATGAGCTTGCATTAATAGTACATTAGCCTTTTTGACAGCCTGTTCATTCTCCTGAGCTTGCATTCAACTGAAATCCTTAACTTTTACAAATGAATGGCTTTTGATCCAGGAATTTCCATTTGAAAAGTTCACTTTTTTTAGAAACCAAGTTCAGCATTTGTAGTTTTGGGATTTTTAATTTTATTTTTATACTTTTGGGCTATGGTTTCAACTGTTAAAATTCAGATTTTTTTTGCCATCTAACATGATAATACTCTTTTCTAATTTTAAATCATGTATGGATTTTTAAAGTGTCTTATAAATTCATCTAAGTTACTAATAAGATTTTGACGGCTTGTAGTTTTTATAAAATTAGAGATTATGGAGTATAAATAAGAGATTTGGAGAAAGATCTGGGTTCCATTCTCACATATTGACTATATACCCATTGGTAACTTAATGAAACATTAAATATCCCAGAGTATACTCCTAGATTTTTTTTTATATAGAAAGTATATTAATCTGTCATGCTAGGGGGGAATTCTACACTAGAATTGCCCTATTATCTGTGAAATCACAGGTCTAGACCAAAAAGATAAAAAACATTCTGAACTTTATGGCACTATGCAAACTGTTGCCTAATGCTTTCTTTACTGCTATTAAACTTTTTTGTACTCTGAAGTGATGAAGATAAAGAGTAAATGCATTTCAATTTTGTTTGGCTATGTAAATTCATAATATTCATACTAAGACAGTCACATTTAGTAAATGGTAAGTTACAAAATTATTTTTTGTAGTTTAATATTCTTAGGTAAATTGAAAATCTTTTTGTACTCATTTTGTACCATCTTTTTGGTAGTCTTTTATTTTTGAAATGACCAGTTGTTGTGTGATCAAACTTTAAAAAAGCATTGAGTTCTTAAAAAATTGAATTTTTTTTTTTAAAACATGTAATGACAATCAAGATTTGGATGAATTTTAAATAATAGAACTTTTCAAAAACAGGCATTTGTGGTCATTAGCATTGAACTAATAGGCTAAAATGATTTTGACTTTTCCATCTTTTATTAGCATTATAATTTAAACTCAATTTTTTTTTTTTTTTTTTTTTTTGTCAAAGACTAATCATTCACTTTAAGTTAATTCCTGCAGTTCAGCTTTTTTTCTGCCTGTTATAATGAAAACTTCCATCAGGTATTTTTTTTTTCCTTTTACTAGGTTCATGGAGTTAATATATTTTCACTACATTACTTTCCTTTTGATAACCTTCTTTAAAGAAGTAATTAGTAGCTAAAAGAATGAATTATTATTGATAGATTTTTCAAATATTTAATTTTGCACATATAATTGAATGATATAACTTATTACAAATTCTGTCATATCATTACAGATTGTGCAGAGGGACAGAGTTTAGGACTTTTTTTTTTTCAGCCAATGCCAAATAAGTTAACAAGCATTTTTTAAGCATCCAGTATGTACTAGATGGTATTCTAAGCATTGAAAATATATAGGACTATACACAAGTAAATTGAAGTTATACTTAAGGTAATTTGCCAAGTGACTAGGAAGAAGGACAGGATAATAGTATGTGGGGGAACAGGAAAGGCTTCATGTAGCAAATGACTTTTGGACTTAATTTTAAAGGAATCTAGAAATTCTGAAAAGCAGGATTGAAGAGGAATGTATTATGAAGATGAGAGACAGCATGCACAAAGGTACTGGGATGAGGGTGAAATGTGATGATTATCATTTTGACGAGTTATAAAATACATGAAGAAGAAACAGTGCATGTTAAAGACTTCCATTGTGAAGGGCTTTGACTGTCTAACAGGACTTTCCATTTTATAGTCAAGAGGGAGCCACTAAAACTTTTTGAATAGGAGTGTGACATGATCAGACCTGTACTGTAGGAATTTTTCTTTATGAAGGGCAAATTGGAGAGGGTACAAGGTTGAAGCAGAGAGAATGATTAGGATTTTTTGATAGTTTATATGAGAGAGAATGCAGGCCTGCTTACTTCACTCTGTATTAGTTTATGTAGATCTTTCATTGTGTCTGTCTTCATCATATTCATCATTTCTTATAAAGCAGTAATATTTCTTAGCATTCGTGTACCACAGCCTTTTTACCCATTTCTAGTTGGTGTTCATCTGCTTTGTTTCTAATTAATTCTTTGCTATCACAAAAACTGTTGCTATAAATATGTGTGTGTGTGTATATATATATGTAAAAATATAAACCCAGTGATGGAATCTCTGTATCGGAGGGTATGGATGTTTTATTTACTTTATTTGCATAATTCCAAATCATTTTCCAGAATGACTGAGCTGATTAACAGTTCCACCAATGTATCAATGTACTTATTTTCCACATACACATCCCTCAACATTGAATATGTTCATCTTTGATATTTGACAGTTTGCAAATTTGCAGGACATGAAGTAAAACTTCAATGCTATTTTGATTTGCACTTCTCTTATTTTTATTCTTTTTATTGGAGCATTAACTCTTTCATGTTGCTATTCATTTAAAACTTTTTTCAGAACTTTTTTTTTTCATATCCTTTGATACTTACTGAGAAATGAATGTAAAAGTTGTTTTTTTAATGGGATGATCCCTAGGAGGACTAGGGATAAAGGGAAATTTAGTCAGTGTAAGAATCATATTAATAAAAATATTTTAAAATGCTTTTTTGTTGCTATACTTCTTAAAAACCTGAATGGTTCTCTTATTTCCTAGAGCAAATGGCTAAACTCCATAGCCTGAAATTCAAGGGCTCCCCTGGTCAGAGTCACAATATTCCAAAGAAATGACTTATCATCACCTGAATGGGCCTTAAGATTTCCTGCTTGGAATTTATGTACAATCTTTACCTTCCATCTGTAAATATCTTTACCTTGCTGCTAAGCTGAACTTTGCCATCCTTTAATATTGACTTCCTTGAAACCTTAGATCATTGCAACCTAGAATCAATTTTTTTTTCTCTCTTCCATTTATTTGTCAAGTAATCATGGAAAGATGACATGAAAATTGGCTTAGCTGTGGCCCTTTTGTGTTCCACCTATGTGCCAGGCTAGTGTCCTATGGCTTCATTTAGAATATCATAGGCTAGACTTCTGGGGCTGGAGCCAAGATGGCAGAGATCAGACAGGAGTTTCTGTAACCTCCTCTAACCTTCCCTCAAACCAACAACATATGAAGCCTCTAGACTGATTTTGAAGCAAAAAAATCCACAATATCTGGAGAACAACACCATTCTAGAAGAAGATATTCTGGAAGAACTTCAAAACAGGTCTGTTTTAATTGGGCAGGGGGGTGGTCTGCTGAACCCAGACTGCAGCACAGGGAGACCAGGCCAGGGAGCTGGAGCAGGAGTGGGAGCGTTATGCTTTTCACACACCTGGGAGTCTTCTGTGGGCCTCTTGGGCCAATCTGTCCTGATTGTGGGCAGGTGGTTTGGAGAATCTCCCCTTTATGGGGGGTAGATTGTGAACCACTGAACCCCTGATGAGCATTGGACCTAGCTGCCATTACACAACACCCTAGGGCGATCAATCAATCAGCAGAACTGCCCAGCACCTGAAATAATCAGCAGAACTGCCCCAAAGCAAATTAAAGCAGAACTGCCCAGCACCTGAAATAACTCAATCAGCAGAACTGCCCCAGGGCAAATTAAAGCAGCTGTCCCTCCTTTGCCTTGAACAGACCTCACACCCTTAAAAAAAAAAATGAATAAAAAACCAAAAAGAGCTCTCACCATAGACAACTTTTATGGAGAAGAACAGACCTCAAATCCTGAGGCCCCTAAAGGTAAAGCAACTCCAGAAAAAGCCCCAAAGAAAGACATAAATTGGTCTCCATGCCACAAGGCTTTCTTTGAAGATTGCATAAAGAATCTTTAAAGAGTTAGAAGAAACATGGGGAAACGAAGTGAGATCACTGCAAAATGAAATGGAAAAAATGGAAAAAGAATGTAATGAACAAAAAAAATGTAATTGGTCAATTGCAAAAGGAACTAAAAACAATAACTGAAGAAAATAAGACATTAAAAATTAGAATCGAACAACTGGAAATGAATGACTCATCAAGACTTCAAGAATCAGTCAAAGAAAAGCAAAAAAATGAAAAAAAAAAGAATATCATAGGCTAATGAATAAAAACTTCCTTCTGAGGCTGCCATTGTGTACTTTTTCAAACCCATTCATGCCAGTTCCCTAATAATCACTAGTATTTATATAATGTTTTAAGGTTTGCCAAATCTTTACGTGTTATCTCATTTGATCTTCATAAAAACCATATTTCTCCCATGTATTCCCATCCTACTCTATCTTCTCCTATCATTATGCCCTGTGGAGTCTTTCTCATTCCTTCCATCTTGCATTACAGAAATCTGACTCCCTATCTCCTAGCTCCTATGGCTCTGGCTCTGTCCTTAGATTCATTCCTTCTCATTTCCCAGTTTTCCTGGCTTCTTAATGATTTTTGCATTACTTACTCTCATGTTATTTATATTGCAACCAAACTGGTCTAGTTTCTATGCACTTCTATGTGACATCCTATTTACTATCACTATGTGTTTGTATAGGTAGTTTTTCATGTGTGCAATTATCCTCTTGGAACCCCAAGCTGTCTTTAAGGTTCAACTCAATTCCACTTCTTTCTAAGTGACCCGCTTCTCTTACTTTGTGTTTATGAAGGGTTTTTTTTTTCCATTTTGTATCTAAGTATATACATTAACTATACTAAATGCCACCTTAATAGATTTTGTTCTAAAGTGAATGTTGAAAACTTTTTGCATGTATTTGGGAAAATAAAATATTATAAATTTTTTTTAAAAATAGATTTGTTTTATCATTTTAATTTCCCAAGATTTTTTTGGATCCTGATTCTCCTTTTTAGTATGTTAGTTATCCTTCTTAGCTTTGTGTTATTTGCAAATCTGATAAATACATTCCCTCTGCTGTTTTCCAAGAGGCCTCATGGAACCAAACACAAATCTTTGGAGCAGTACATTAGAAACCTTTTAAACTATTAAACCAGTAATAATTAATCAACCCATTAATGATTAATAAGTTAACCACAGTTCCAAACTTACCCAGTTTTATACTACCGTCGTCTAACTTGCAGCTATCCATCTATTCCTCAATAATAGAATGAAAGACTAGCAAATGGCCTTCTAAAATCTAAATAAACCATATCTACAGCATTCCCCTCATTTTAATAAGACTGGTATCTTATCATTTGTCTTTAAAAAAAAAATGAGATTAGGCTACCATGACCTGTCTTTGATGAAGGTATACTGGCTGTTTATGTCCATTGTTATCTTTTGGATTTTTACTATCCACTCCTTAAATAATATATTTTAGAATTTTGCTCAGACTCAAAACAGATATGACTAATGTTTAGTTTGTGGGTTTCACTTTCTCCTCTTTTAAAAAAAATTTAGATTACATTTGCTCCAATCCATGTAACTACTCCAACGCTTTAGTTTTTCAAAGAAAACTGACAAGAACTTAGAAATCACATTTCTATTTTTTTTTTACCCTTATTAGGCTATTTAGTTCATCTTGTTCTGTTGACTATATCATCAAGGGCAGATTGGCATATTTAACTGTCTTCCTATTTTCCTAAATGCTTACTTTCTCTTAGCTATTTTTGATTCCTTTTACAGATGCACTGCTCTTGAGATTGATATTATAAAACTTTTTGAAATATCATATTCCCTTTTTTCCCTTTTCAAATAGTTATCAGTACAGTAACTAAAATGAGCTAATTATATCTAAAAGTGGAGTAACCTCTTTAGCCATGGATGATTTTGAAGAATAATCATATAAAATATGGATTTGCTGCTCTTTGGATTACAGATTTGATTGGATCAAAAATGGAAGAAAAAATGACAGCATATGCTGTGAAAAGCACAAAACTCATCTTAGCAGAACTGGAGTGAAATGTTGAGCTTTTTCATGTGAATATTATATTGTAATCTAAAAAATAATAGAGATTTCTGTTAATTTCTGTAAAAAAATTAAATTTGATACTGTATTCAAAGAAATCCTTTTTTCCCCTTTCATTTTAAAAGTTACTTATTTAAACAGCAACATTAAAATAATATTCAGGATAAAATTGCTGCTGACAAAATTTAGGATTTGTATTTGGGAATTACCAAGTACTTAAGGATTTTCCTGTGCCTTTAAAAGCTGAAGAGTAAGTTGCCATCTTTTGATAATCTTAAGAACAGTTCACAGTCACTAAAAGCATTCTCAAAGGATATTTGTGTGTGTATGTGTATACATACATATATATATGTATGTGCATGTACACATATACACACCTATATGTCCCTCTGATACATATTGTTTGTTCATATATTCATCAGGCAAATCCCTTAACTTCATTGCTCCAGACACTTTTCTTAAGACAGTAAGCATTTATTTTCAGGGCTTCCTATGTGCTAAACACTTGGGATACAAAAAAAGGTGAAACAGTTCCTATCCTCAAGGAACTCACAGTCTGATGTAGGGAGACAAACATACAAATAGCTGTAAACATACAAAATTCATATGGGATAACTTGAAAGTTATCTCATAGGGAAAGCATGAAGAGGGACTAGAAAGGCTTCTTGCAAAAGGGAGAATTTTAACTGAGACTTGAAGGACTATATAGGAGATGGAGATGAATAGAGAAAGTATTCCGGGAATGGTCAATAAAAACCCGTGAAGTGGGAAGACAAAATGTTTTATTTGGCAACAGCAAAGAGCCCAAGGTGACTAGATCACATAGTATGTGGAGGGGAGTAAAATTTAAGAAGATTGCAAAAGGCCAGGTTATGAAGGGCTTTAAAAGAGGACTTTCTATCACTCCAGGAATTAAATCAGGAACAACTGGAGTTTACTGAGTAGCTGATGACATAGTCAGACTTCTGCTTAAGGAAGATTTCTTTGATTCCTCAAGTGTACGATGGAATGATATGATATTAAAGTATCATAGGAATAGGGAGAAACCTGAGGCAGGGAAACCAGTTTTTCTGTAGCAATTGTCTAGTCATGAAGTGATAAGAGCTTATACCTAGTGGGGTGGCAAGGTTAGAGGAAAGAAAGGGGTATAATTGAGAGTTGTGACAAGCCTTAGTAACAGACTGGATATGGGAAATGAGAGAGTATGAGGAGAAGAAGATGTTGCTTAGTTTGAGAGCCTGAATATGAGGATGATGGTATTCAGGACAATACTGGGGAATTTAGGAAGTGGGGGAGATTATACATTGCAAAAGTTATGCATCTGCAGAATTAGAGTATTCTGAACCAATGAAGTTAAGAATTTTAAGTAAGATAAATCAAATTTAAGAGAAGATGACTGATTTTTTCTGGATCTTTTCATTTCCTGGGAAGTTTTGAATTTCAAAATTGTGCTTTTCCTGCTAATCTCCCTCTCCTTCCCCTCACCCCTCACCCACCAAAGTCCTGGGAAAGAAGGTAGAAACTATATTCATATCAAATTTAGATTTTTAAATTTATAGTAAATCTGTGATTGGGCATGGGATAGGACATGAATAACCAGAATAAATGAAATTCTAAAAATAACATAAAAAAATCTCATCAATATCTCCACCTGCCCTTTCCTCCCCTCTCCCTCTTTAGGCCTTTAATTGGTACCTCATATAGGGACTTATATAGAATTAATGGGATACAAGTAGAATGAGAGGACGACACGTAATAACTCAGTCACTCCCTGAGTAATGAAATTGTCTGTATTTGAAGATAAGATCCTGTGTTCACAGTTATACCTCCCATTATATACAAACACTGCCATGGTAATACACTACTTTTTTCATCATTTTGAGCCCATCTTTTTTACAAAATGTGCCAAGTCTTAGTACAATTTCACTGTTTACTATAAGATTTTTGGAACATCCTGTACTTGAAAATAGTAGCTATATTAATTATTTTAAATGACATAAATTCCAGTTATAATTATTATTTATAATGACATTTATAAATGGTATTTACTTTTTTAATATTTGTGGGATTTGTTTAACTTAAATTAGTAATCACCAACATTCTCATTTGTTTTTTAAACTTTGAATTTTCTAATTCATTTAGTTCAGATTAAATATAATTTTTCTATAAATGTTATCTTAGATGTTTGAAAATAACTTGTCATGGGACAGCTAGGTGGCGCAGTGGTTAGAGCACCAGCCCTGAAGTCAGGAGGAACTGAGTTCAAATTTGGTCTCAGATACTTCCTAGCTGTGTGACACTGGGCAAGGCACTTAATCCCAATTGCCTCAGCAAAAAAAACAAACAAACAAACAAAAACAAAAAACCTGTCACTAGTTATTTATAATATAACATTTTAGAATGGGAAGATGATAATTTTTTAGTATAATTATTCATTTTGCAGATGAGGAATCTGAGGCGTAGAGTGGTTGTGTTCTTGTGGGTTACAAAACTTGACTCATTCTTTCCACAGTGATTACATAGGTATTTTGTTTGTTACCTAGCCATCTTTTGTTGGAACTCTCTTTGATTTATGAGTTAAATAATTTCTTTGCTAGTAATGAATTCTCTTTTTAATTCATTCTACCTGTATCTCCCTACTTTTAATGTCTCTGTATTGCCATTTAAAGTCTTTCTTTCCTTCATCTCTTCATTCTATAGAAGCTCCAATATAGGATTGATCATAAATTGTATTGCAGAAATGAATGCTAGGTGCTCAGACTGTGTACTTTAGCAATCAAGTAAACTGAGATCCACATGTAAGGTAATATGACTTGCCCAAAGTTGCAGTTAATAAATAATGGAACTGACTCTTGAACTTGGGGTCTTCTCTGAATCAATTTTTTGGTCATTCGGTCAGTAGCAATAAACAATCTGTGTAATTTACTGTATATATCACAGTTTTTAAAAAAAAATGTAACTTTTATTTTACTTTTCAGTTAATAAACATTATTTTTTTTTCTTCCTATCCCCCCCCCAAAAAAAAAAACCTTGTAACTAATTTTCATGTAACATTCTCTCCTTGATATAGGACATTTTTTCAGTATGGCCACATTTCAATTTAAAAATAAATTTCACCACGAAAATATGTTTAATAATCTAGATGTAACCACTTTTTCCTATGTACTTTGCCATTGGTATGAAGCCTAATGGTATTCTTGTTAATTTGATTTTAAAATAGTTTTGGACGTATTACATCATTTATCAGTATACTAATTTAGTTATTATAATTCTATGATAGTCTTTAGTATGGGTCTCCTTATCAATTTAGGAGATTTCCTTAGTCTAGGAATAGACCAAGTATTATTAGTAATAGATACTAGTATCTTTCTGAAAAAAAACAAGTAGACATTTTTACCTTTGATACCGATGGTTGAATAAAGAGTTTGTTTTTGTAAATACATTGTCCTGAGCACTATTATTTCAAGTATTTTCTTGTATTTATAATAAAAATAGCAGAGAAAGCAATGAATTTGAAGTCAAGGGACATGCATTTGAATTCTGGCTTTGCCCCTTCCCTAGGTATGTGGTGATAAGCAAGTCACAGCTTCTATGGACTTTGGTGTCCACAAAGTAAAATGAAGGAATTTCAATGATCTCTAACTTCCTTTCCAATTCAGAAAATCTACTGGATTTGAGTGCTAGGAGGAAACATAGAGAAGAGCTAGAGAAAGATCTGAAGAGATGCTTATCAGGATGTTAGTAGGTACGCTAGAACTTTGTGACAATCATGTCCAAAATTTGGCAAGACATTCTGATCCAAACAGTTAAATATTTTCAAAATGTTTTTTCTTGAAGTAGCTCCCCACCAATAATGCTAATATTTTAATTCACTCATAGAAATTATTTGATGAAATGAATGAGATTATTTGATATTTATAAATTCTCACTGATACAACAACCTGAATTTGCTCAATTGCCAGTTTGATTTTTTATGAATCAACATTAATTATTTATTAAAAATAGCTAAAATGCTAACATTAGTCTACTAATTCTTTAAGATATTTCAACCACTTCAAGTTTATGGATCTAATGGGGATCCTAACTATCAAGCATGGAGCCACTCATTCCTGGGTTAAATATATTTTATAAATTTTCCACATGTTTACAATCAGCTCTCAATGATATCAGGACCGTTGAAGGGATAAAAAGTGACACCAGTGGGTAATTAGTCCAGTTGGACCTTGGGAAATTTATTCAGGGGATAAGGTTATGGGATTAATCCAGTTGTTTAACGAATGAATCTTTAGCAAGGAGGGTTTCTCTTCAGTCACAGCAGCTGGAAATTTTTTTCCCCAATTAATAAGCATTTGTTTTCTCTCCCTTCCATATCTTCTTCCTACACCCGATTGGGGGAGAAGCCAGAGGATAGGAGAAACCTTTTAATAGATATAAATAACCTGGAAAAACAAATTCCTACCTGGGCCATATCCTAAAATGTAAACCTTGTTCAACGTCTTGAGTCCATAACTTCTCTGTAAGGAAAATGGGTAGCATGCTTTATCTATCCTCTTGATTTGTTTGATCTTTGCATTTGTTGAGCAGAGTTCTTGTTTAAATAATATTCTCTTGATTCTGCATATTTTGCTCAGTATCAGTTCATGAAACTTTCAATTTTCTCTAAAATCATTCCTTTATTTTTTTATGGCAATAGTATTCTGTTAAATTGTACACCATAATTTGTTAGTTCTTTTGATGCTCATTTCTTTTCAATTAATGGACACCACCTTCATTTTTCAATGCTTTACTGCTACAAAAAGATCTGCTACAAATATTTTTGTAAATAGGACTCATTTTCTTCTGATTTCTTTAGATAGTATTTGTGCAGTTCACTATGTGCCTGGGGGGCATAATTCCGAATTGTCCCTTGGAAGTTTAATGAATTGTACTAACCCAGAGGAATGGTGTGCATTTACAACCATGAGGCTAGGTTCTAACTAGCATTTTTACAAAAGGGTTTTGAGTACAAAGAATGTTCAGTAGGATTTGTTCAAGTACTATTTTTTCCTGGCAGCTTGATAATCAGTAATTCTTCTGGAAGGAGTAATGGGATATACTTGGTGACAAAGTTGTCTACAGCCTCACTGACTGATTTGGAAGCTCAGTTTCTTAGTAGCAAATTGACTTATGGAAAGAAAGAATTGATTGCCAGAGCTATGCCATATGTTTTCAGAAAAGTAGGTTTTGTGCTTTCAGGTTAACAAGTTTTATAATATTTTGGATCTTCATTTACATAGGATGTTGTCTTGGTGGACTGTTCAGGACTAAATGACAGACCATAATTTTAGCTTTCAAAGTTTAAACACTTTGTACTGCAGCAGTGATTTATGCCATTTTTTAATTAATTCTGCTAAAAGATATTAACACATCTTGAGAAGTGTGGCAGCAAGTACCATGCTAATCATCATGTGATGATCATGTGTTTTCAGCTTACTATCAACTGCTACACTTTGGAAATATTTTATTACACTATTGAATAGTTTTCCAAATCTTTTCATTTATAAAAAAGTTCTTCATAGTGGCAATAAACTTAAGCAGTGATGAGGTGTAAACAAAGCATGAATTATGTTTTATAATTATGAATTAGAAAAAATCATAATTTTTTTACTGTTCTAATACACAATTCAAGTTTTTTGGTTGTCAAATGCTACATGTAAAACACTTAAAATTTATTTCATAGTTACTTTGAGACCTTTCTGTCTTCTTTAAAGAATTAACCCCACTCTACAATTCATTTTTAGAGTAGGAATTTTTTTCCATTTCCCACTATCAAACTGGCATTCTACAGGAGGTTTTTGGGTTTTTGTTTGTTTTTTGGCTTTTAGTACCTTTCTGTTTAAGCTTTCATAGTTGAAAATTTACGAGCATTTAAAGCATGATTGGTAATTTGTCATATGGTAGTACCATTTGTTTAAAATAGTTTCATCTTTGGGACTTAACTGTATAGGCCACGACTCATTTTATGAATGAGTAATATTCAAAAAGTTTGTTTTTCAGTTCTGCAGAATTCCCAAATGTATTTTGGAGTATAGGCAATTTTATAAAATGATTTAATTCCCAGGGCATTCATTCAATAAACTACTAATGAAAAAAAATGTTCCTTTTGGAAAATGTATTTGGAGTTAAAATTTGGGATACCTAAAATGTTTTTTCCTTTCTTCTCACTGCCATAAAGGAACAGGTATTTCTTTCTCCTTCCATTCCATTTGCTGGTCCTGAAAACCCATGCTCTGGAATCTCAGCCTCTGACCTCAGGGCTAGTGCTAGGGATTAGTTTGAAACCTTAGATTAGCTGGGATGGCTTCTTTTATGTGCTGAAGGGTTGGGAGAATTGTGTGGGGCACACAAAAATGATTGGAGTAAAATTTTTCACACCCTTTCCTTCCTGTGATCCCTGTGCCTTTTGCTTATATAACCTTCCAGGGAACTTTTCCCTGACTCACTGATTACACCTTTTATTTTCTCCCACAACTACCCCTACTCCCATCTCCTTTTTAGATCTAAAGTCTTATTTCCTTCCCTTTTCCTAGTAACTTTAGCCTAGGCCCTAGAGTCTCTTTGTTCTTCTAGCCCATTGTGGAGTTGGATCTCTCTTTGTTCCTATACCTGAAGGAAGCTTGTGGCCTTTTTGAAGTTTTCTAAAGGTTTTCTTGACTAGAAACAATAGGGAAGTATTTGATTTTTTTTTTTTTAAGGCAAGAGCCTTTCACAACAAAAGTTATTATCCCTGTTATATTTTGAAGAGGAAAGAGAACTTTTTATTCTTTTTCTATCACTCAATTATTTAGAAATTCTTTTGTTTTTAGATACAACATTTATTAAGTACTTATGATGTACCCAGCACTGTGCTGAAAACATAATACTCTTTGACATTGGCTCCAACCTCTTATTTGCCTCACACTCTTGCAATAGTTATGTGGTCACTCTGCCTCAATCTTAGCTCATTTAACTCCATCTTCCCAGCTGTCTTAATGATCTTTTTAAAAGATAGGCCTTACCATATCTATTCCATTTATTTAATAAAATTCAATGGCTATTACTTCCAGGATCAAATATAAAATACTCTACTTAAGGCCCTTCCTAAGCTGGCCCCCTCCTATCTTTCTGGTTTGCTTATACCCTACTTTCTTCCTCATCCCCAATATTCTTTAATAGTCACACTAATGTCCTTACTATTCCTAGAATAAGATGCTCCATTGCCTAAATAGATACTTTTTTCACTGGTCGTCCCCCATGCCTCAAATTATCTTTTTTAAAGTAGTATTTAATTTTTCTATATGCATGTAAAGATAGCTTTTATCTATAAAACTTTGTGTTCCAAATTTTTCTTCCTCCCTTAACATCCCCTTCCCCAAGAAAGCAAGCCATCTGACATAAAAATGTACAGTCCTTTTAAATATATTTCCATATTTGTCATCTTGTGCAAGGAAAATCAGACCAAAGGGGGGGGGGGAAGCCCATGAGAAATAAAACAAAAAAAAAGTGACAATACCATGCTTCCATCCCCATTCAATCTCCATAGTTTTCTCTCAGGATGGTTGGCATCAAATTCTCATTCTAACAGGATAAGACAGCACTTAACTGGTAGCTAGAAAAGACAGTAAATATAAAAATAGAGGCATTGCAAGTATGAAGATAGCTATTAGGTTGGAGATCCAGAAGATGTTCATAGTCATGGACAGAACAAATATGGATTGAGCATGGCTAGTGTATTTGTTTCCTCAAATGAGTAAATCTCATGGATTCCCTCTTTCTACTATAGCTCTGCACTTTCTCCTGTTTTGTACTTTCTTTTGTTTTTCCTGTGAGGTTTTGAGAAGCCTTACTATTAAATCAATAGACTGTGAGTCTGAAATGTAAGATGTCAGTCTTATCCCTTTATCAGTATTTCTTACAGTCACCTTGCTTTTTCATTAAAGTCACTACAGAACCTATTACCTTTTTCTTTCATCTCCTTCCTTAATCACCACCCTTTTCTCCAACACTGTATTTTCCATCTCTCCATCATTGTGAGTGGTGGGGCAAAATGAGAAAAGTGAAAAAAAAAAATGAGTTGAAGAATGGACATTTCCAAGCTACAGGTGAATTTTCAGGAAGAAGGATGTAGAAAGGAATGTGTCAACTGTTATCATGTTTTGAAAAATGGATTTTTGATTTCTCTTTAAATTCAGTCTTTGAATTCTCATTCATAGGTTATTGTTTGGCTTTTGTTCTCAAAGATGACCATGACATTAGTGATTGAGTTAAAGTGAGGGAAGGATTTGCAGAGTTATCTGTCTCTCATCTCTGGAACCATCTGGTTCCAGTGGCAAGATACAGATTAGGATAACTGGCCCTAGATGTACTGGGAGACCTTGGCTTTTTCTTTTCTTTTCTATTCTTTTCTTTTTCTTTTTTCTTTTTTTTTTTTTTTTTTTTTTTTTGCTGAGGCAGTTGGGGTTAAGTGACTTGCCCAGGTCACACAACTAGGAAGTGTTAAGTGTCTGAGGCCAGATTTGAACTCAGGTCCTCCTGACTTCAGGTTTGGTATTCTATCTACTGCACCACCTGGCTGTCCTCAGTTACTATTTACTTTGACTCTGAGACAATCAGGGCCCAAAAATGACCAAGTGAGGCTTGGTTCTTTTTCTGTTCTTTTTAAAAATAGAGAAATCTGTCATTTTGTTTTAGATACTTTAGTGTAAAAATTATACTTCTTTGAATACACCTTAAAAACTGTTAGAGGTGATATTGCCATGGCTATTTGTATGGAGAAATCAAGCATCTATTTCAAGGAACTTTGAAATCCTGCAGTGAAGTATTGGTCTTGCCAAAACATAAAGGAAAATTATCAAAAGCAAAACATGAAATCAGAAAATTACAAATGTTTTGTTTTTCTTAAATTTTTTTTGAACTTTAGTGCATATAATTCACAACTCAGAGGTATATGTATTTTTCATTTTTAAAAGAATGCTATAATATATTTTGAAAGCTATAAGTCTTTTCCCCAGATTAATTACAACTAAGTTCAGACATTTTCTATTCATCATCTTGAAAGTAGCATACTTAAGAGCATGTTTTACATTGTTGCATTTGAACTTATCATTCTTGAATTTTTATTATACGGTTTAAATTTTGCATACATGCTCGTTAGATACAAAGGTAGAAAAATTTAATAAAAAAAGATTATGTGGTTTCTTGCAGGTTGCTGACACTGTTAGTTTTCCATCCTTTGATTATACTGTTCTTATAAGGTTTCAGGTCAGTGGGAGTATAATCTCAAAAATTTCTGTAATCTATTTTATATTCTAATTTCTCTTGATTTATCAAGTTTTTTTCTCTTATTTAAATCTTCATAATCCTTAGTAGTCTTATTTGTTTAATAACTTTTCAGGAAAAATGAGTATTAGCTAATAGTAGTTTGATCATTTTCCAGGTACCTCCTGTATGTATACTGTAGGCCCCTGATTGATAAACTTTCAAATACCTAAAGGGAAATTTAAATGAACTGAAGTAGAAGAATCAAAAGCATATGCATAATTTTCAGTTGATTAATCAACTCCCAAGTTATTTAAGAATTGACTAATTATTACCCAGTGAAAACCACTGATGTGGTCTTTGGTTCTTCATAGTTTCTTTTGTTACCTCATTGATTTTTGTGGCAATGCCAGATGTTTTGAGGGAATAGGCTTTTTTTTTTTTCTTCAAATCATTTAATCTTAAACAGACATTTTCTTATCCAACTTTTCAAAATTAGGAACTTCTTAACACTAATGAACCCAGTTTAGTTTAGGGTGCATTTTCTACTGTACATCTAGGTGATAATATGGATAGCTAATTATGAGGCAGAAGTAAGTAGGTTGATAAGACTACTTACTGAGTCTGGAGTCCAGAAGATCCAAGTTAAAGTTCAGAAGGAGACACTTAATAACTATGTGATACTTAGGCAAGGCAGTCCCTTAAACTCTTTAGGCCCCAGGTTTTTCATCTGTAAACTGCATATCTCTCTGTAAATACCTGTGTGTGTGTGTGTGTGTGTGTGTGTGTGTGTGTGTGTGTGTGTATTACCCCTGGTGAGGGAATTGGAGATTAAGTGATTTGTCCAGGGCCACATAGCTAGTATCAAGTGTCTAAGGCCAGGTTTGAACTCTGATCCCCCGACTCCAGGGCTGGTGCTCTATCCAGCAAATTTATGTGAAGATTAAATGAGATCATAAAGGGAAAGCCATATGCAAACATTAGTTATTTCATTTCATAGTAACAGCAGACTCTTTGTTTAGTTGACATCTTAAAAAGCGATATTGATTATAATTTCTTTATAAGTATTCTATTACTAATGAAACTGTTTTCTAAAGCAGTAGTCTCCAAAGTAAAATAGTCTTGGCATCCTTAGTGAAAACAGTGGCATAATTCCAAGGAGTGCATAATCAATCAGAAGGTAATAAAATGGGTTGCGTTATGTACTTCCTGTGATAGCTAATGGGGGGCTTGTCTCCAGCACAAGCATAGCATACCATGTCACACCACCCATTTCATTCATCATTGCCTAACATGACCCCACTATAGCCCAACCAGTGTCTAATCTTCCTCTTCCGGTTTACTCCTTTACTTTTTTTTTTTTTTTTTTGGCTGGGGCAATTGGGGTTAAGTGACTTGCCCAGGGTCACACAGCTAGGAAGTATTAAGTGTCTGAGGCCAGATTGGAACTCAGGTCCTCCTGACTTCAGGGCTGGTGCTCTATCTACTGCACCACCTAGCTGCCCTCCGGTTTACTCCTTAAGGCAGATATAACCCAAGATGGTAAAGGCACCTATACCATCAACTGCATAAATATTGTTAGGAATATCTCTTCCATATGCTTCCAGCATGCTTCTATTTTCCATTTCTCCAAGTCATCTTCTACTCTCTTGCTCTAGGGATTTTCCCAGAGCTCAAGTCTAAACATATTACTTCCCTGCTCAGTAAATTCCAATGACTTCTTGTTACTCTGCCATCAAATCCTATTTCTTACACAGGCAGTTAGGTGGCATAGTTGGTAGTAATACCTTGCCAGGAATTAGAAAGACCAGAGTAAAAATTCATCCTTGGATGTTTGCTAACTGTGTGACTGTGGACAAGTCACTTAACCTTTGCGGTACTTTTCTCAAGATTACTTGTCTAGGGTCACAGAACTGTTGTTTGATTCAGGATCCCTATTCATATGTGACTCCCAAGTTCAGAACTTTGCACTTCACTACTTAGCTACCTGTTTGTGATTTCATAATAAATAAATAAATACATACTTATTTCGGATACATAATCAGAATTTCTTTTCTGACAAGAAATAATGAAAGAGCTTGGAGATCCCTGCTCTACCAAAAGAGAAATCCTTGTACTATATCAATCATTGCTACATTCTTTAAATGTTGAAAAATGCTAAATAATTTAGACTGATAACATTGTCTATACAAATGTATCAAAATGAACATTTTATTTTTTTTCATACTCCAATAACCTCTTAGTCTATTTTTTTCATTTTATTAAAGATTTTTATTTGCAAAACATATGTATGTGTAATTTTTCAACATTGATCCTTACAAAGCTTTCTGTTACAAATTTTCCCTCCCATCTCCCACCCCTCCTCTAGATGGAAGGATAGCCGCTACATGTTAATTATGTTAAAAATACTTGACAAATCGAATATGTGTATACATATTTCCACACTTACCATTGTTGTGCAAGAAAAATCGTATCTACAAGAAAGAAAAATCAGAGAAAGGAAACACAATGCAAGCAAACATCAATAGAGTGCATGAAAATGTTATGTTGTGATCCACATTTCATATCCCTCTGGGTGTATATGGCTTTCTTCACTGAACAACTGGAACTGGTTTGAAACATTTCATTGTTGAAGAGAGCCATGTCCATCAGAATTGATCATTCATATAGTATTGTTGTTGCTGTGTATAATGATCTCCTGGTTCTGCTCATTTCACTCAGCATTAGTTCATGCAAGTCTCTCCAGGCCTCTCTGAAATGGACCTGCTGGTCATTTCTTACAGAACAATCCCATAACATTCATATACCATAATTTGTTCAGCCATTCTCCAATTGATGGGAATCCACTCAGTTTCCAGTTTATAGCCACTACAAAAAGGGCTGCCACAAACATTCTTGCACATGTGGGGCCCTTTCCTTCCTTTAAGATATCTTTGGGATATAAGCCCAATAGAAACACTGCTGGGTCAAAGGGTAACAGAAAAACGGACATTTTAAAGTAGAAATTTTTGTTTATGGAACTAAATACACTGAAACATTGCATTTGAAAGAAAATGTAAAAAAGCCAGTGTTTTTACGTCTCAGCCCACAAGAAGAATCATCCTTCCTAGGAATCAAACAACTTGAATTAAGGCAACAGAATTGTCTCTGTCCCATCTGCTTATTTCATGTAGATAATATATCATAATTATTTCATTTTTCATCTTTAAGATATGTATTCTTATATTCCTTCCTTTCAGGAAGCTATGAAGAATAAATAATTGTGAAAAATTTTGAATTCTAAGAATTGACCTAACAAGTTTAAGGAAAAAAACTATTATCAAGAAGGTGAAGCTTAGATTCTTTCTAGTTTGATTGTGAACATGAAAGTATCTTGTTTTTAGATATCTGTCTAGTGGGAAAAGTGTCAGCTTTGGAACCCAAGTACTTCAGTTTGAATCCTGGTTCTTTGATTTAAAATAGTTTTATGAATTTAGATATATCATGACTACTGAGCATCAGTTTCCTCACTTGTAAAATGAAAGGAGTCTGACTAGCTTTTAATGCAGAATGTGTGATTCCATGACCTCTAAGAATACTGCAGTAATAAACTTAAATTTAGATGCAATTAAGTTATTTTAAGGTGAAGTCTTTTCTAAGCCCATCCAGTACTCTTACAAGGCAGTTGTTGTTTGAACAAGAAAAACAAGTTTGCTTCCTGTTTCAAGTACATTGAATTGTTAATACTTAACTATATCTCTATAATGATTAAAAGGTAGTAAATATCCATATACAAGGAAAGGGTCCCACATGTACAAGAATGTTTGTGGCAGCCCTTTTTGTAGTGGCTAGAAACTGGAAACTGAATGGATGCCCTTCAGTTGGAGAATGGCTGAATAAATTATGGTATATGAATGTTATGGAATATTATTGTTTTGTGAGAAACGACCAGCAGGATGATTTCAGAGAGGCCTGGAGAGACTTGCATGAACTGATGCTGAGCAAAATGAGCAGAACCAGGAGATAATTATACACAGCAACAACAATACTATATGATGATCAATTCTGATGGACATGGCTCTCTTCAACAATGAAATGTTTCAAACCAGCTCCAATTGTTCAGTGAAGAAAGCCATATACACACAGAGAGAGGGATGTGAAATGTGGACCACAACATAACATTTTCATGATCTCTATTGATGTTTGCTTGCATTGTGTTAACTTTCTCTGATTTTTTTTTCTTGTAGATACGATTTTTCTTGCACAAAAATGATGTGTTTGAAATATGTATACATATATTCGATTTGTCAAGTATTTTAACATAATTAACATGTAATGGACTTCCTGCCATCTAGGGGAGGGGTGGGAAGTAGGGGGGAAAAATTTGTAACAGAAAACTTTGTAAGGGATAATGTTGAAGAATTACCCATACATATGTTTTGCAAATAAAAAGTTTTAATAAATAAATAAATTTTTAAAAAGGAATAAATAAAAAAATAAAAATAAATAAATGTCTATATAACATCTAGAATTTAGGAGTAGGAATAAATAGAAACTGAAAGTGCAATTTTTTACTGTTTATAGAAAGTAATGATTACTTAGAAACATTTGGCAGGTTGGCTCCTAAATTCATACTTATGACATTGGTCAAAATACTTTTTAATTTGGGGTCTAAAATTTATCCTGAAATTTATTTAAATTGTAATTTAAAAGGTAAATTTCTACTTATTGTGAGAAATTAATGACTAAGAGGATGTTAAAACCAAAAAATCCTTTTTAATATTCTTAAAGACATTTTGTTTTTATTGTAAAATCATAATGAATTGCTGTATTTTTCTGATCCTTTGTTTTGATTATACTATGTGGCAAAATTTGTGGCTTTCAAATATCATTTAACTGACTTGCATTTTAATAGCATTGTCAGTAGTGATATGTTAAGCATGTGCAATTCTTCTGTATGTATTTTCACAATTACTATGCTGCACAATGAAAAATCAGATCAAAAAGGGAAAAAAATGAGAATGAAAACAAAATGCAAGCAGACAACAACAAAAAGAATGAAAATGCTATGTTGTAATCCACATTCAGTCCCTACAGTCTTCTCTCTGGGTGCAGATGACTTACTCCATCACAAGACCATTGGAACTGGCCTGAATCATCTTACTGTTGAAAAGAGCCATGTCCATCAGAATTGATCATCGGATAATCATCCCATACACAGTGATCTACTCATTTCACTTAGCAACAGTTCATGGAAGTCTCTCCAGGCCTTTCTGAAATCATCCTGCTGATCATTTCTTAAAGAATAATATTCCATATTTATATCCTGTAACTTATTCAGTCATTCTCCAACTGATGGGTATTCTCAATGGAAGTAATTTGATGAAACATTATAGAAAGGTTGCATTGTATGACAATGTTCTACTTACAAAAATTAAACCTAAAGGTGACTTGCTAAGTTGCCAAATTTGAATGAAATCATGAGGCATTCAGTCAGTCAACAAACACTTAAGTGTCTGATTTGTGCCAGACTGTGTGCTAAACATTTAAGAATACAAAGAAAGGGGGCAGCTAGGTGGTGCAGTGGATAGAGCACCAGGCCTGAAGTCAGAAGGACCTGAATTCAAATTTAATTTCAGACACTTAACATTCCCTAGCTGTGTGACCCCAGGCAAGTCACTTAACCTCAGTTGCCTCAGCAAAAAGAAAACAAAACAAAAAACTACAAAGAAAGGCAAAAAACAATCTTTGTTCTCAAAGATCCCACAATCTCATGAAGATGTTTCAGAAGTGTTTTGTTTCTTTAGAACTTCATATTAGTAAGTTGCAAATCCTTATTTTGATTCTTTTTAATTATGCAGAATTCAGCAATATCAAAGAAAGTATTTTTTATTGTTTTTAGTTAATATATCTTTTCAAGTTAAACCATTCTGAATTACTGGTATCTGAGCTAATGGGTCTTTTTTTTTTAATTTTATTTTATTTGCAAAACATATGTATGGGTAATTCTTCAAGATTGACCCTTACAAAGCTTTCTGTTACAAATTTTTCCCCCCACCCCTCCCCTAGATAGCAGGAAATCCACTACATGTTAATTATATTAAAATACTTGACAAATCGAATATGTGTATACATATGTCCACACTTATCATTGTTGTGCAAGAAAAATCGTATCTACAAGAAAAAAAAATCAGAGAAAGGAAACACAATGCAAGCAAACATCCATAGAGAGCATGAAAATGTTATGTTGTGGTCCACATTGTGGGTGTATATGGCTTTCTTTA